>VYZP01017213.1:2443-49557 GCA_013400635.1 Hypocryptadius cinnamomeus | reverse complement strand
TCAGAAGACATTTTTCTATCAAAAATTATCAGGACCCAAATCCAGAAGCCACATGCACAAAGCACCTTCTTGTACAACCCCCAAAAACTGAATAGCTGAATTTTTAACCACCCGGAGTTTGGACTTTACTGGTGCACAAGAAGCAAGAAAATCATGAATGAACACACATGAGTAAAAGAAAATTACTGCAAATTTTCAGCAAGATACTGCTAAGCATTAACAGAAGCTTTTTGCTGCTAGTTAGTAGTCATACACAAAGTAACGGCATCTGTAATGAAAATCACTTTTCCTACTGTTGTCTTCAAATGCAGAGTAAAGTTTCAGCAGCTTGAAAATGCTTTCTATTTTATTATCTCAAATAGGTTCTTTTTCACTGCAAATGGGATGTGTTTTTTAAAAATCTACTGAATAATCAATGAAATAGGAAAATTTGTGTTATTGTTGCACTACTTTAGTGCCATGCCAAAATACAGACTTCCAAGTAGTGCTGAATTTACTAGAAACGCTCTTCATATTAAATAAATCCTAAATTAAACTGAATTTCAGTCTTAATGAGATAAGTGCTGTTATTAAAAATATTAATTTCACTCTCATATTAATAAAAAAAAACCAAAATAGCAGCAGCTAAGTATTTTAAATAAGGTAAATTCGGGGATACAGGGGGGAAAAGTAAATTTAAGAGATTAACTCTTCAAACAATGAAAACACTTGGTAATGTGGGTGTCTTAGACTAATTTGGAAGTAGTTTGTGATGTACACTCTCTCTTCAAATGAGAGACCAAGCAGAAACTCTTTACTCCAGTACAGACTTGCAGCAGTATTTTCAACTTTCATCTCAGGAGTTACTGCATTCAAATATGGTAATTCCAGATTCAGATAATTAGCACTACTCCAGCAGAGAGACTCAGAGACAAGAAATAAGCACCCAAAGGGTGGAAATGGAGACAAGGTGCCCCAACTCGTTGCTGGTGCGAGCAGCGGTCACAGCACATTTTCCTACAGTCACGTTCCTTTCCTACCCATGGGATCTGATGGAGGGGAGTTGTGAGAAGTACTTTAGGAAAGAGGTGACCACAGTTTCCCAAAGAAGCAAAATGCCTGGCAGTAAAATTTAAAGGCTCAAGAGGGACATAAACAACCATGATTGCCTCATTGTCAATGTGATAGAATTCAGTTACTCCGTCTCAGTGCTCTGCTCCCGTTGATTACTATCCTAACTACTTTCATCTAATACCAGCATGGGTCCGATATCACACCAAGCCAGAGTGAGGTGAGCAGTGCTTTGCTTTTAGAACACTTAACTTGAGCTGCTTACCCAACAGAAAAGAGCCTTCTTGGATTTTTAACCAATTATAATAGTAAAAAAAATCCCTGCTGGGAATTTGTTTCTCAGAAAATAAGCAAAGATCCTTTCTTTATCTTTTTCTCTTTCTGATACAGAGATGGGTAATTTTTATTTAGCCACATTTCATGCAATCAGGTATTTTGCACAATTTCAAGGCTGGCCACTGTGCATGCAATGTGATGACCTTCTCGTATTAGCTTTCTAAAACATTGGAACTAAACTGCAGAATGATATTTACAACACACCTCTTTATAAAAGAAGAGAGATGGATAGGAGAGCTCAATGCTTTGCCGCTGCTTTTGACCTTGAACAAAGCCTAACGCAGAATATTTCCTGAGGACTGAGGAACAATAACCAAAGGTTAGTTGTTTTTCCACTCTAACTCCAGCTATTTTGTACTCCTAATTTGTCACTTATGTGTAGGAAGAGTATCCCACATTAGAGTCATTATTAATAAAAGGCCAATCAGCATTCTTGCCTCGCTAGATGGCAAGACACATAGGAAGTACATTAAGCTTGAATATGTCAAACAAATGTCCCTCTTCATTATCACATTATTAGTAACAGAATGAGTTCAAAGAATGGAATTACCTGAAACCTGGAAGAAGGGAAAAAAAGGTACATACCATCATCATGATGGATTGCTGGATCTGGAGAGCAAAGGAGAGGAGAAGAGAAGATGCAACAACAACAAAGATTGTTATGAGGACAATTTATTTTCCATATGTAATAAATTATTTCCAAGTAAAAGGTTGCGTTTAGAAAATGGATGTTTACTCTGATTTTGTTACTGTTTAAACACTGCACCTATATGCCTCCCAAAAAAAATAAAAGCAAACCATTTGTTGCTTGTAGATAAGTCTTTGAATTTGATTAAATGCTTTTATTGTCTTTAGTATTTTCTTTTAAATAAACTCATCTTGGTTATAACTAAAAACAGTAAAGTCAGAATTTGTGAGTTAAGGCTCTAGACATGGCAGTTTCAGTTTATTTCCAGATGAAAGATATCATAGAAACAACTAAAACCTAAGTCTTTTGTAAAGAATCTACAACTAACTCATTCTTAGAATTGGTACATATGTTATTTATCTAATAGCATACTAGGTCAATATAAATAGGGAAAACGTAAAGATTTATTTTTTTTAATAACACACAAATACTCCACAAATTTATCAGGGTGACAATGTATACAACTTTAATACCATAAGACAGCTAATTAAACTTCAGTCAGGCTCACTGACAATTCCTCTGTCTTGCAATATGGATTCTCAGATAAGCTTAAGGATAAACAAATTTGGTATAGCAACAGATTATCTAGCAGATAGGTCTTTGATTACCAAAGGATTACAAAAAAATAAGTAAGTCTGTGGTTGCTGAGATCAAAAAAAGCTAACCTACTCTTTTGTAATTAGTGCACGCCTTCAGGGTACGTTTGTGCCAACACCACTGAGCTTCTCAAACAGTGTTAAACAACCCACACTTAAAATTTTTCAGTTTCATTCCCCTGTGGGAGGGTACAATTTTTTCTACCTTCTTCATATTTTGCTCATATCAATGGGACTTCCACACTGTGCATAGAAGACTGCTGACAGCTCTATGCGACCCAGATTTTTCTGAATAACTTGAGACAATCTTGTATGCCCCTCTCCTGACTAATCAGATTAACATTAGACAATACTGAGGTATACATATTAGTCCCATTGTGTACTGTTGAGATCACTACAGAAACTTCACTACAAAGACTTCCTGTTTCTTGATATTGCTGAATCAAGAGATGCTCATTAAACACTCAGTATGCACCTCAGTAGTGTTATAAGAAAGCACACAGAAAAGACATTATTTTGGCTTATTATTTACACTTGTGTAAAGCATTCTGAAGGTGGTAGTGACAATCTTCAGAAAAGTAATTTGCTGAACTGCAAACTAGCCCTTTCCAAATCCTACCTGTCCTTGTTATGCATCATCTGATGTAAAACTGAGAGCTAAGATGAAATTCAGCAACATAAATGCAGCAACACAGATACAGCACATCAATGCAGATGACTACACTTCAGAGAAAATTTATCAAGCACATTATGCCTGAACAGCTCATTCAGGGCAAAGGAGAACTAGCAGAGGAGGAAATTACTGTATTGTTTCAACAGAAAGTACATTACCACAGTGGGAAATAGCAGAAACATCATCAACTCCTCCTTTTTTTTAAACCGTGGTTAAGGGAAGAAAACAACATCCTTTGAAACAGTCTTGATAGTCAACTGTTACACAGCTGTTGATTATTTCAGATGAGAGATGAAGGAAATATAATTTTTAAATTTTCTGATCTGTCACTGCCTTTTTTAAAATCTGCACAAAGCACTCACCACTACTTTCTTTTGCAACAGAAGACATAATTATCTTAAAGCATCTTGCTTTTAAAGAAAAAACAATTTCCTTGGCTCAGTACTCTACTGACTGAGTCATGGGCACCACTGTGTGCATTTGACTTGGCCACTGCTCTACAGAGCATCAGTGGGTACAAGTAGCTAAATTATCTGCTGAAACACCCTTCTATCCTGGGCTCTTCTATAGCGCTTCTAAGTACTGCAGGTAGGCAGGTGACCTCAGTGCCATTTGTGAGCCTAGGAAGCAGTCCTTCCTTTGTGCACCAGCAGAGCAGAATATCACCTCTTAGCCCATTATTTTCTCTTTAAAAATAAAACTGGAAAAAAAAAAAAAAAGGACATAAAGCAAACCCTTTGCACCAAAGTCCTCAGGTGACTGAAGATCCAAAATACTACTGAACTTACTAATGGTAAAAGCTTCCCTTCCATTGCTTAAAACTTAGCATTCCAGCTGTATCAACTACCCTAAATCCTTATGCAGCAGTGAAACATTTTGAAAAGCATTTCTTGGCATCTTGCCCTTCAGCACAAGAAAATTTGCATTTTTACAGCATTTCTGCCTGTCAGCACTACAACATTTTAATGGGTTTTGCAGCTGTGGGGAGAATTGAGAGCTGGTCAGCGGATTCTTATTGCAGACTGCTGAGAGACAAGTGCCTGAGGGTGCTGAGGCAGGAGAAACCAGATGACCTGACCAGTCTTCACACTCCACAGAAAATTCAAACAGCACCTTTCACTTCCAATGAGTGTACCCAAACAAAGGCCCTTTCTGATCCCTGGGCTCTGTGTAGCAAGGAACATTAAAATCCTTACTTTTTTTTCCTTGCTCTTAACAAAATAAGCAGCTTTCTGTAGGAACTCATCAAAGAACAAAAACATAGCCAATTGCAACTTCAACTACCATAAGCTGCGCCTAGTATATGGGGTTTAAGTCACAGATCCCAGTAACTACTGCAAGCAAGAGCAAAATCAGAGAACCACAGGGTGCCAAGTTTCTCCTGAGGATGGGGATAGCAGCATGGCTGACTTAAGGGTGCTTCTTCAAAGGACATTACTTCAATGTAGAAGTGAGGGGCAGAATGAGAGGTGGCAGCAATGCCAGGAACTAATCAGCACATGGAGCTTCATGCTGAATCAGAAGAGTATTGCAGTACCAGGAGCTGCCATTCCACAGGGGAGTTACCCAGCATCTGGATGCCCAGTTTCGAAGTGTGAATAAAGTTCAGGAATCCAAGTCTGAGTAGCAGGTTAAACACAATTCCTTCTGCTTAAAGCAGAACAGCACATCTTCTCCACAGTGTCTCTCAGTTAAACACTAATCCTACACATTTCACCCCAAAAGACATCCCTTGGCCAACTCAAGAAGAATCTGTCTTGTTTCAGTCAGTACACCTTATTAAATCCTACTAATTGCTGTCACAAAATATAATCCTTCTCAGGTGTAAAAAGAGCTGATATATTTTGATTTCAAGTCTAATAAAACTGGCATCACATAAGCATATTCACTGGATTAACTATCTTATGACACAGTCTTCTAATAATTACACCAAAACTAATTAGCCAAATTCTTGTCTTAACATAATATTTAAAACTGTGAATTCGTTTGATATTTGCAGCACTGCGGCCAACACAGATTTATCCTCCAGACACTCTCAGTCTCCAAATATAGACTCGAGAGAGCTCATCTAGGCAGGGAACACGCACGTGTGTGGGAGGGAGTCTGGAAACGTTCCAAGAAATGGAGTTTATGCCACTTGCTAAACCACTGGGGGATAGGGAAAGACCACAAACAGGCCTGTAATGAAAAGCCCAAGGGAAGGGCAAGCACACCATTAGAATCTCACAAAGCCAAACCCAAATGACAAGGTAAAGAGGGAGAGAAGGAAAAAAAGTTACAGAGATCTGTAAAGGGGAAGAACAATAAATTTCAAAAAGCGCAAGAAGCAAGAAAGCAATGAGCAAACATCTTTATCGCATGACAAGATTTGATCAGTGTGTAAGCCATGAAAAATGAAGTACACACAAGCAGTAAGATGAACTACTTCAAGTCAGAGTTTGTAGATAAAGTATTAACAATTTAACACACCACCATTCATTATTCAAAACATCCACACTCACATGAAACTTCTTGAAATCCAGCTTGCTTCTCAGGTTTGATGTTAATGAGAGGAATAGTATTCCCTGCATTAAGGCTTGCCAGTATCCTGCCTATGCGACAGCCACAGTGCCTCTGTCGTTTTCATAACATCAAGGTGCTACATCACTCAGTGCTTAAAAAAAATTTAAAACCTCACCCTTGTAAAAAGCAGATCTGTAGCTCACATTATCACATTGCAGACAGCTAGGTGCTACATTGAAGGATAAACTACAAAAATGTGAGGATCCTGAAGATCTGAGGTGAATTGAAATGAAAAAAGATAAGGTACATTTTGCAAAACTTCTACTAAAAAAAAAAAAAAAAAGAAACAGTGACCCAATTCAGTTGAATTTAGAATAAGAAATCTATCTGTCATGTCTATTTATTATCTAGAATGCCATATACACCATTAACCAAGTGGCACTACATCATTTAGTTTTCTGTTCACTACCATACTGTAATTGAAGATCTCTAGGATATGCTTATCAAAAAACCCACACAACCGCGTTGTCTGCATCTTTCAAAAGTACATGTTTAATCTTTAGACATAAAAGGACAAGGACACCATCAGAACAGAAACTTTTGTTAAACCCCTGTTTTAGTTACTAAATACACTATTTTACCCCTCCCACTTTCTCCTTAGTTTTGAGAAAAGACCAGTCAATTTCCATTTTATTTAATCTCTTTTTGCCCATTAGATTTCTGACCCCTTACCAGGAATATGGAAAGGCTGGCCTAGTTTTATTCCTGTACTTCTAAATATCTTCAGTTTGATGCCACAGTTCTAACATATCCTCAGTTTATACACCAAAAACCCTTCGTACTATCAAGTTTGTTTTCTCAACATCCTATTTGTTCATAAATTCTTAATTCTGAGCTGGTGTTTTCAAGATTCACTATCTACAAATGTTATAGAAAAAGTCTTCCAAATACAGTAGCATACAGCAGTTTGGCCCATTTGGTGCCTGTTTCCTAATCCAGGAAATGCACCCAAACGGCAGCTGGGGAAGCTCTGCCCCCAGCCCACGGCATGCAGCTTCCTTCCTGACAGAGATGAGGACAGCAACGCTGCCCTCCTTAGGTGATGCCACTCTTGCCCCTGTCATGCCTAAGGAAACTCCTGCACACTTCAGGGAACACCCTGCATATGCATCAGTCAGGAATCAGGAGATGAGACTTCCCAGCACAACAGTAAGTGCTCACTTGGTACCTGTTTAGTCACTGAAAAAAATAATCAGCCTCTTTCCTCTGTTTGCAGCGTGTTTAAGTCTTGAGTAAATACCATTACCATGACTTTCAAATTATGTACAACTCAACAGCTGAGGTATTTAGTCAGTCCTGTACAAAGCCATATAGCAGCCACATGAGCCCCTCATCAGCTCTTATGCCTATTTAGCTCTTTTAAGCAGCAGCCCATTCATTGTTCACCCATCTGTAAAATACACTAAAATATCCTAATATAACAACTTTAAAAAGTCCCTCAGAAGAGCAACAAATATTGTATAAATAGCCCCTCTCACATACATTAATTAGTTAACCAGATGTTTTTATTTTATTTCTACATTCAGTTTGTGACTATGTTCATATTAAACCTTATTATAAGGCTTGAATATGCCAAATTATTACAGGCAAAACTAGGCCTTTTTTTTTTTTTTAAATAACAGAATTTATGTTGCTTTTTTATTTCCTTCCATACAACCTCTGATCTTTTCATACTGACATTTTGTAACTGAAAACAGCAACATTAATTTGGACTGAATAATCTCCTATCAATACACAAGAAGTGGGAATTTGATTGCTATTATTTTTCTTTTGGCCCATGCATCTTTCTAAAAGGCTCTGATTATCTTGGTGTGACTTGGAATGGGTAAATGTATTAGCTTATGGTCGTAGAAACCAATCAAGAATAAAAATATTATTTTTCATCAAAAATAAGAATGATTTAATGGTGTTAATAATTGAATGAGAATTTTCTAAGCAAGAGCTCTCTTATCCAGAATAGAAATTAAATTATATTCTATGACGTTGGCATTTACACAATCCAACAATACCCTAAACTTAATTAATGCCCTTCCTGTCTAGCAAGAACAAACAAAATTGCTTTGCAAAACAACAAAGGAAAATTGAAGGTAAAAACTTTAGTCAGCAACTATTCGAAATCAGCACTGCAAATTCAGCAGATCTAGTCAAGGTAGGAACAGCAATAAAAATCCACAGATGGAAATAATAAAGTACCTAAAGTATCCATTCCCAAAGGACACTGCAGTGCTCAAATTACAGAGGCAAGAATCTATGGAAATGTTCCAGGACACCTTAGGAGTGAGTACTAAGGTAGGTTTAACTACTGTCAGATGGTTTTATGTGGAATCTATTTGTATTTCTCTTTTGTTGTTGTTTGTTTAGTTTTGGTTTTGGTTGTGGGGTTTGTTTGTTAGTTGGGGTTTTTTTAAATGGTAATTAAGTTAGGTCCATCTAGAATTGGATGTGATTAAAAATGCATCTTTAAAACTTGTTGCATTCAAGTCAAAACCGGGGTGGGGAAAGAAAAATTGATGGGTACATTTCTGGCCAAGATGAACAAAGTCAGGAACCTCTTCCCCTAACAGACACAAGCTATCTAGATTGATAAAGCAGTGTTTTAAGAACACCAAAGGCGTAATTAAAAAAAAAAAAAAGAAACTAAATCAAACATCCCTTTAGGTCTTAATAGAAAGCATTAACTTACTTATTGGTATTTACCCTATGGAATACATTTTAATAGCAAAATCATGACTCTCAAAAAAGGCCTGAAAATATAAAACCCCGCTCAAATATGAGAAGCATATTTTTCTCTGGAAATTCTACCATGTGTACGTGGCCAGAGCAGTACCTCTGACACAGGATCAGTTGGCTGCCAATTTTAAGTATTTGCGTGGCTCTTCTCAAGAGCAAATCGAAAAATTCACTGTTGTCTCCTCTCTAGTCAGTCCCGAAGAAGTCTTTTCACATGCAAACAGATGTGCCACTAGGGAAAATGACAGATTGTCTGTTGTCATACAGAGGTTACATCTCTACTGCTCTCCCACACCATTCCCCAAAGATGCTGTAGTGATGGACTGCCTCCAGTTTTGGCAGCCTGTCTTGGCCCAAAACTGGAAGGTGTATGGGGATATCTTTGAGGTGGCTCACATGCATTTATGAAACACAGCAGATGGGGCAGCTCCTGCAGTCTGTCACTGTCCCACTGGCACTGGCTGCATCTTTAAGGAGACACTTCCACTAGTCCAGCACTTCCATCTCCACTGGCCCAAATACATCACCTCAAGTATCCTCTAATGCATTTATTGAACCATTCTCTCCACCAGCATCTGCAATGAACTGCAAAACATGCACTGCCAAGCTGATACAAGTGATCCAAAACTGGCTGAGAAAAGGACTAGGGTTTCTGACAGTGTTTGAACAAAATCCAAATCACAGCTGCCTGCCTGATGCTGGTGACACATTCATCTTGCCTTAAAGTGTCACGATCAGTAATGAAGCTTATGCATGTTCATATTTTGCTAAACTACTGGTAAAAATGCATTTTTCTCCAATACTCAGACAGTAGAAGAGTTCTAAAAATTATTCTTATTCAAGCCCAGCTAACTTCAGGAGCTATTTCATAAATGACAACAAAGAAAATTTTTTTAAATCACTTTATTTCCCCAACAGGTTCTTTAAAGTAATATTTTGATAAATTACTGAAAATCAATTAACTCTATACCTGCCAAACTGACAGAAGATATCAGATACCATATGTGGTCATATATATGAGTGTCACATATTTATTCCAAGAGTTACAATCAGATCTAGAGTAAAAAGTCAAAGCCAACGCTTCCAATGTGCTATCAAATATCCATGAAAAGTTTAGTCTGAGGCAAGATGAATCCTCCCCTTCATGTCAGAAGGCATGCAAATCACTTATGGTTCTCAGAAGAGCCATTTCAACACTTAGTATGTAAAGAAATCAGCTTTAAACCTACCACATTGTGATGCCGTCAGTCATAAGAACTCTCAGCTCTATAATAATTTTGAAATAATCTTATTTGGAAAGGACCGGTCATTAAAGAGAGAACAAATGACAGATCTGCATCTGGCACATGTCAAAGCTGGTTTTGCGTGTTATTATTTTTTTTGTTTTCAGTCTAGTTGACAGGAAGCAAATTAATTATGGGGAAAAAAAAAAACCCTAAAACATAAAATGCAAAAATACTAATGCTAATGAAACATTACTCCAGTGCATTTTTTACTCTTGGCAAAGACAAATGGATGTGGTAAGTTGAATAAAGGAAGCAAACTCATACCTTCCTGATTAACACAGGCAATTGACATCTTTCCCAACGTGCAAGAGCAATCTGTATCTGAAGTGTTACTCACAACAATGCTCTGACTAACTAGAGAGATGTGGACATATGGACACCATATCACAGACCATGAGAGGTGACTCTGGCTTCACCTAGATTTCACCCACGTGTTGAGAGGAAAATAAACCAGGAAAAAAATCTTCAGAACAACAAAGAAAAGCCCCAAACATTTCCCCAACAGCTGTCTTCCTGTACAAGAGCATCTGGAAAAACCAACCCCAACAAACCTCAACCACCAGCTCTCCCTGATGCCTCCCAGCAGGGCATTAACGCCAGAAGCTGCTGCTCTCGGGGTGCAACCTCAGGGCCACCACAGCAAAGTGAGCTGCACGTGGCTGAACAGCAGAGTCAGCTCAAGGCCACCAGGTCCACCAGCTCAGCACAAGGCTTTGGCTTCAGCAGGCACCACAGCTGCTTCCTCTTGAACACAACACCGCCCCAGTGCTCGGAAAGGCAGGCTCAGCCACCTACTCAGCAAGTCACAAAAATCATCCAGCACGACATACTCCTGAGGAGTATCAAGTCATGCTAGCCCAGAGGACACTCACAGTGCTGCCCTAGGATTAGCTGCAGAACCAAATACATCTAATGTAACCTGACAGGATAATAAGTATCTTTTTCATATACTGCTCCGAGGGTGGAGAAGCAATTAAAAATAAATGGTGTCACTGGAACAGGTGCTTGCTAGGATCTGATGCAAAGTCAGCTCTGGCTGAACGAACAAGTCACCCTGAAACACAGCATGAATTCAGGCAGACTCTACTACAATTTTATCTACTTTTAATGCCTTTCCCACAAGCAAAAGGAGGAACAATTTAACAGGGAGCTTTATTAAGCTGGGTGGCTATTCTCACCAGGCAGAATACAAACCTCTCTGAAATGTTATAAATCAGTTTTCAAGATCATGAGAATGACCAGTGATATTAGATTTAATAACTCTGTTTAGTATAGCCTTACAATCTGGTATAGAAAATGACCTCAGAAATCTTTTGAGTTCTGCTCGGATGAAGTAATTTCAGTCTTCTGAAGACATTAAGGTGAAAAGAGAAAAGAACAAATTAAGCTGAGAAGGGAGAAACAGAGGGGAAAAAAGAGAAAATAAAAAGATTTAATCACAGAGAAGCTCCAGCAAACTACACAGAAGATAGGCTACTCTAACACATGAATTGCTCCTTTATGCCACTTGCATTATCTAGGAACCTTAAAGTAATTGGAATTTGACTTCTATTAGCTTGGAACATTTTCTCTGGTATCAATTCACAAATTCTGAGTCATAAAAGAAGAAATAAACACATACTTTAAAAGGCAACTTCCAAGAACACAAAAAACATGTTAATCTCTGTCTTACATCCTAAAAACCACATATCATGGCAGGAAAAGCTGCCTTAAGGGGACTCTAAAGCCCTCTGTCCTAAACTCCACAGAAAGCAATTCGATTTAACGGAACAAAGAGTAGGAAAAATAATAGGTTTGTATATTTGAATAAAATGAGTGGAAGCCTAGACCTATTTGATACAATGTAATTAACCATTAACTGTCTACTGGAAGTAATGCAGACAGAAAAAGATCTACACAGATCACAAGTTTTGTCACTCATTTTTTTATCTGTGAAGACACTCTCTATAGCTGAAAGCAAATGCAAAACAAAAAAAAAATCCTTTGTGTTTTGTATTTTGTGCTGAAACACATGAAATAAATTGCACTCTGTGTATGTACTTTACTGTTAATACACTATCTTTTCCAGTGAAATGCATTTTAAAAAATGAAAATAAAAGGTAGGATAAGTAGAACTTCTTGTGCAAGTTGAATTTTTGATTTCCCTCCCTGGCTTCAGATGTTGAATGGACTTGCAGGAGATACACCAGGCCTTTGCATTGCCCAGCCAAGAAACTTCAATTGAAAGAATATTCCTTTTTTGGATGCAAAAATAAAAATTACTACAGAGATCATCTGAAAAATTAGTAGGTTTTATAGCTCATTCTCTGTATCACCCAAAACCAAGAAGAAAACAGCCACCCTAGCATTGTTAAGGTTGAAAAAGATCTTAAAATCACAAAGTCCAACCATTAATCCAGCACCACTGTTAACCCTATCCACCACTAAAGCACATCCTTGAGCCCCTTATTTATATCTCTTTTAGATACCTGCAGGGATGATGGTTCTACCACTTTCCTGAGCAACTTCTTTCAATGCTTCATAAGACTTTCGGTGAAGAAATAGTTTTTAATATCCCACCTGAACCTCCCGTAACACAACCTGAAGCCATTTCCTCTACCACTGCCATGTGGGAGAAGAGACTGACTCTCATCTGGCTGCAGCCTGTTTCAGGTGGTTGAAGAGAGCAATAAGGTCAGCCCTGAGCCTCCTGTTCTCCAGACTAAGCAAACCCAGCTCCCTCAGCCATTCCTCACAAGACTTGGTGCCCCAGACCCTTCACCAGCCCCACTGCCCTCCTCTGGACACACTCCAGCACCTCAACGTCTTTCCTGTAGTGAGGGGCCCAGAACTGAGCACTGGATTCAAGGGGAGGCCTCACCTGTGCTGAGTACAGGGGGACAATCCCTGTCCTGGTCCTGCTGGCCACACTACTGCTGGTACAGGCCAGCATGCCATCAGCCTTCTTGGCCCCCTGGGCAGACACTGGCTCATGTTCAGCTGCTGTAAACCAGCACTCCCAGGTCCTTCTGTGCTGGGCAGCTTTCCAGCCCTCTGCCCCAGCCTGTGGTGCTGCAAGGGGTTGTTGTGACCCAAGGGCACGATCCAGCACTTGGTCTTAGTGAATTTCATACCTTTGGCCTTGGCCCATTGATCCAGCCTCTCCAGATTCCTCTGCAGAGCCTCCAGAAGATCAACACTCCTGCTCAAATTGGTGTGTCTGCAAACTGACTGAGGGTAGGCTTGATCCTCTAGTCCATCATGTTGACAGAAAGCATTTTTATGCCAAGTGGAGTAGTTGTTTTGTAAATAGAAATCTTCAGTTGCTCTTTAACAGGCTTTTCAAAATCTGAGCATCTTGTTCTGTTTAGACATTTAACTATTATGCTTGTCATAGTTTGTTTATTAAATAGAAACCAGTCAATATAAACCTTGCTATGTTCAGAACCCACGCAGCACAGAGAAAATCTCCTCCACAATAAGCCAGGGGCAAAGCACTTCCAAGGTAAATGAATGTAAGCATGTGCTGCAGTATGCTTATTTAACAGTGCTGCAAAACCCTACTTAGTGAAATAGCAGAGTAGTTGAAAGAAAGATTTATAAAGCAACAGAAAAAAATCAATTGTGGGCCCTCTTTCACAATCAGAGAATAATCATCTAATGAAATTGAAAGCAATGCATGCAACACACAGTAATTGTTCAGTACAAGTAATTATTGTATACAACTAGATTTAATCTCTAAAATTCAGTGTTGCAGGGTACTGTTGAATTCTAAAGCCTTGCATGTCAACAGGAAGATTCAGCTCCTCTCCAGGACCAATCCTTATCCAAAACAATCCAAACAATATCTAAAGAAATCACAAACACTGCTCAGGTATCATCACTTACTTGTTACAGGACAGCACTGGTCAAAGCCTTCCTACAAGCAAGAAGTGAACTAAATAGCTTGGCCATTCCTGTCATAAACAACAGCAAATTCTTCCAAGACAAATCCAAACACAAAATACCAAGTGCCTTCACTATATATGACTCCGAGGAGAAGAGAAATGATCAAAACAGGATCACTGGAACAGAATGCAAGACAGAATCTGCCATGAAAACACACAAAAACAGAAAGCAAGAAAATCCTTCCAATTATCATCAAAGAAAGGCAATATTGAAAAAAAATATCATGACAACAGTTTTAGTTTTAGCTTGGTAAGTATGGAAAGTAGCTACCATTGCTTCTCTTTTTGCCTTGTTCTGTAGTCCCTCTCAAGAGACAGGGCCAAACCCACAGCCAGAGGTAGGAGCTATGCCAGCTGCTACCACTGCTTCAACGGATGTTGGAAAAGCCAGTGAGACAAGGATAACTAAGGGTATGTGCAAACTCTGCAGGATCCCTAGCGGGGCTATCAGCACCAACAAGCAGGAGAAGAGGTTCAAGTTGAGCCTTGAACAGCTCAAGTTACCGTTAATAAATCAAAACAACCTTGGTTCAAATAGTTTGGGTAGCAGAGACAATCTCTTAATATTTCTTCTGTTTCCCAAATTGCTGTTTTTAGAGTTTATCAGTCAATTCCAACAAAGTCAAGCAAGTCTTAACTGACACAGAGTTACATCAGAGGCTAGCCAAGATTTATTCACAATAGATCAGCCATTAAAATGTACTATTTTCAAATTACAATAATCTAATTTTATAGATTCAGTGTCTAATGGACCCACAGCAAGACAGGCAACATTCCCAGACTGCTAAGCATATCCTCTTAACCAGTCTCATCCATCAGGGCTGCCGAACAACATTGCTGTGGACGTCTCAAGAGAATAATTTCCTTCACATACCGAGCACAAACTGCAAAGCCTCAACTTTTCACAGTCACTGCTACTTTTTTTTCCTTTAATTTCGATCAGTTGACATTCCTTTTAATAGGATGGGTAGCATCAATCTCTCCAGCAATCAGAGAAGACATGCAAAAAAGCTTGATTTCCCATTCCCTGACTTATTTTTGTTACAAAGCCCCCAGGAGAAATAAATACATCAATAAAGAGTAAGGTCATTCTGGGAACATATGCAGTAAGTATTCCCCACGTAATAAGAGCTTAAGGAATGGTTTATAGAAGAGGAGCCTCATGATGAATTACAAGAAGATCAGAAAAGCTGCATTCATGCTCCTGAACAATCCAATCACAACAACAAAGAGAGATGTAAGCTTTACTGGAAAACACCACTTGCAAAGGCTTTAGATTCTAAAAAGTCTTCTTACGTTCTCTTCCTTTCTCTTAAAAATTCTATTTTTTCACACAAGCTCCAAAACTTTCTAGCCAGAGAACTTTTCTAGACCACACTTCTATTTCAGGTGTATTTTCCTTTAAAACAAAAACCACAGAAATTAACTTTTCCAAAGAAAACAACCATTAAAAACCATCAGCAAAGTTCTTCTCAAATCCACAGCATCCCTTCCCATCAACATTCTTCACAAATTCAACCAGTTAAAGAAAAAAAAAAGAGTTATAGGCTCATGCATATAAACTTATATTTGACAAACATTTCATTACAAAAAAAGTTAAAAAATCACCTATTACCATTTTGTCTCAGAACATCCTGCAAATATAAGCACCTCTTCCTGAATGCCAGGGAAAGTACTCACACAGCTGAAATGTAAGAATTCAGTAACTCTTGTCTTACTTATTGAAAGTGCTTAGCCCAAGTACTAAATATGCGCCATTGGCAACAATTGATTTGTGACACTTCAGCTAACTCTGTGATGTATTTAACACATAAAGGACCCCAGTTTCATCATGTAGAGAAGGACTCAATGTTAGCAGGTAGCAGCTGCCAGCACTTGCATACTGTCATTAGAACTGGTTTCGGCAGTTTATACACACAGCATTTATGTGCCTTCTGGTTCAGGCATTAGTAGCTAGATCACACACTTGAATCACTCTGTGAAAGGCACCTTAAAATAGAGTTGGGGTCTGGGTTCACTTTTAGCTCTGTAAACGCAGAGTAGTTTAATTGACTCTTATGTTTGAAGTCAAGGTGCTGAATTTAGTCTCAGGCTCCACTAACATAATCCAGGAGGGGACAAGACTGACACATATGAACCAACAGAACACTGAGCAAATGTAAGTATTCTTTGGAAAGGCATATTGCTGTAACCCATACAAACAGACAGAAGAAATCAATCTCTCACATGGAAAAAAAGTAATATCCCCATTTTTATTAGTATTATGTATTACTTCTACTCTGATTTTTTTCTCCTTTGAAGAATAAAAAGTGAAGAAGGTGAAGTCCTTCCTTGGCTAGGCCTACACAGCTACCCAGAACAGAATGGGAACCATTAGTTGATACAACTAAGAGGAAACATGGTGCAGTAGTTTCTAACTGTGTTGAAGTCGTGTGCAGCACACTGAAGCCAATGAGCAGAAAGACTTTCCCCTGATCTGACCCAGTTCTGTCAAGGATTCACACATGGAGACAGTGGGTGTACAGGTGACACATGCAGTATCTTCAAAAATTTTGGAAAGCAACACCTCACTGTAAAAGACACTTAAGACTTTGATGGGGAAAAGAAATCTGGCTGAACTCTAGAAAATTCAGAGAAGATATCAGAAGCCTGCCCAGACCTGTAGGAGTACAATGAAGTGAACAAAACCAAACACAAAAACAATTATGGCAACAAGTGCCAGATGGACAGTTGGTTTCAGGACAAAGCTACCTGATACTGCAAGTACATTCCATTTGGAAGGAGATACAGATTTAAAGAATCCTCTTGGTTTGTTTTTTTGTTTCTTAAGCAGCATGCAAAAAATATCAAAAAAACCCATTATAATTAAAAAACATTACAAAATTTTCTGGATTCTGAATTAGTGCTGTCTGCAATGTAACAGGTGCAGCATAAAAAGGTACTGTCCCAAAAGAGTCTTCACACAAAATGAACAAAGAATAACAGAAACAAGGATCAAAAGCTCAAAGAAACATTAATCTTTCATTAAATTATTCTAAAATGCAAATATCAATTAGCTTCTACCCAATGTATACCTAGCCATTGGCAGGTACGTTTTGCACAAACACTGGAAAAGGCTGTCCACAAAGGCAGTGGAGTCCATCTTTGGAGCTACACAGAGCATGACAGTGCACACGCCTGAGCAACCTGCTGGAGCTGATTGTTCTGAGCAGGGTCATGGACTGGAGGATGCCCAGAGGCCTATCCCACTCCAGCAATTCCATGATAAGATTAGAATGGTTTTCTGTGAAGTTATCTAACAATGATGGGTTTTTTCACACAGTGGATCAGAGAGGGTGCTCTGTATGAAATTAAGTTTTGATAAAATCCCAAACAGAATACAACTGGGAATGAAGTCTACAAATGATTTTTACATCAGCCTGGTGGATAGAAGAGGCCCAGAAGATGACCCAGGAAAAGCACTGGTCATCACTAATGAACCGATTAATGGAGGAAGCTGACAGTGAGGAGCAGCAAAATGAAATTCACAGTCAGGAAATGAAAGGCTCAAAAAACTAATCACCGACTTAAAACTAACGGTACCAAAAGTTAAAAGATATACACAGATATGCCAGGTGTCTGAGGCAAATCTTAATTCAACACTGTCAACACTCATCTTTCTGATAATATCACTAATTTTGTTTATAGTTCATAGGTAAGCCACTGTGTCTATAAGAGGAATGCATCAAACAGGAAATAGAAAAGCTCCCCCTACACAGAAGGTACAGCAATCTTAGGTGAAAAGGCATCAGTGACCTTTCTGGAGAAAGAAAGAAAGAAGCGGTCTTGGTGAGAAATAGACATGAAAGAATTGGGAACTACATGATCCACCTCAGTACTCAATTACTGAAACTTAATGGGCTTTGGCTCAGGGTTTCAAAATAATTGATCTAACATAAGGGTCTTGCTCAAAACACACCACAAAAAATAACTTCAAAAAGTGTGCTTTGTTTAACTAACCTCCAAAATGAGAAACCATTTCTTCCTGTTAGGTGCTCTTCCCAATAACACCACAGGACCATGGCAATTACTTCATGCCCTTATATAACACACATATCTTCCTTTCCACCCCAAAAGAGAAGTTTTGTTTGTTACCTCTTACCGACAGTTATTTTGACAGTTCTTTTCTGAGAGTCCATCCTCATCTTCTCCCATAATATCCACTGCCGAAAATATCAGTGCAACCAGAATTGCAAAGCAGCATACCAGTGCAAAGATCACAATGCATCTTTGCTGGGACTGAAAGAGATTAAGATTAAAAAAAGTTTTAATGGCATGAGCACATTCTAGTCAACGACTTGCGACTCTGAAACTTTTACATAAGATCTAAATTTCTTTGAAGACCTTACTGCAATAGCTGTCAACATGAAACACACCTATTGATGAAACACTCTCAAAACTGTCCTTCAGTTCATGTATCACCTTGAGATGTATTTTAAATCTCTCAGACACTGTTTAATAATTCATATCACAAATGATATTCATAATTTAAACTGCTTTCTGTTTGTACCACAAGGAAAGCATTATGCATTAAAATAATGACTCCTACATTAACTATGTCTTTTCTGATTGTGGGTCACAGGTACAGTACACACTTGGGATGGCACTTAAAAGTTTTGTTGTGTTTGGCTGAAATAAAATATGTCATTGCAAGAAGACTGAAGAGCAAAGTCTTTTTTTTTCTATTGCTATAAAAAGTACCTGACATTGTCACTATGACTATCACAGCAACTCAGACACTTCGGGAAGTCCTTGCCCCACAATATCTATAATATAATGAACACAAATTCACAGATGATAAATGGGATTCAAGGAAACAATGGGAGACTGTTGCTCAGTATGATAGGCAATGCCTTCCACATCTAAGATTAAATATTAGAACGCGTTATAGCACTACCTTATGAAATCTTGCAGTAATAAATCAGAGGTACCTGGTAGCGCCCTAGATAAATGTGAAACTTCCTAAAGACAGTCTCTTGACATGCAATTTACATAGCTGCATAAACATAAAGTATATTCTATTGTGAAACCAAATGTTCAAACAAATATACTGTGCATTTTCTTACTGAAGTAAATTTAAACAAGACCACACCCATATATAAAAACATCAATGTCTAACTTCTGTCACGATAGTAATTTTCTTAATTTTCATTATTGCTCCATAATTAAAATGTCACATGGAGGAAAAGGCCTCATAAAGGAATGGGAAAGTGGAAAAGCATGAAAAATGTAAAGGAAAGGAAACAACATCACACTTGCAGCTGATAACCAATTTCACAGTATTTCCATTGCTCCTGACATTTTGTTTAAGAGGCAGTAAGTTTCAGAGCAACAAGAACATTTTCCCATACACCTAAAGAAAAGGTCTAACTTTTTTTTTAATAAAAAAAAAAAGTCCAATACTTCCCAGCTAGTGCACTTCTCAGGAGAAACATGCTCATATTTAATTTCAGAATAAATCAGATATAAAAATTTTATTTCAGCCTGTGAAAATACAAAACACAGCAAACAACTTCTTCAGACAAACAGGAAAAACTCATCTGAAATTTAGTGACAAATGTAGCCTTTAATAGTAACACCAAATGTGTGGTTCAAGTTATAAGCATACTTTAAATATAATGCATAGTAGACAATTTTATACATTTCAAATGTATGTCTATTATATTAACTAAAATCTTACCAGAATGCAGCATAATAAAATGTTCTTCAGCCATAACAAAGCCAACTCATGAAAGAACTAAATTTAGAAAGATTTTTTTTTTTCCTGCTGCTCGGTAGACTCATGGCAACATTTGAAAAGAATTGTAAATTACTGCACCTGGGTATCTAGAACTAAGACTGCACAGTGGGACTTAGGAGAAAATTGTTAAACACTCTCATTGTCTCATACTATTAGCAAGAAAAACTAAGAAGCGCTGAAGAAAAGTAAATGTTCAGGTCTGGGACACTGCTATATGCCATTTCTTCATCAGGACACTTCAGACTGCTGTTAGGATGACCATTGTCTCATGCAGGTTTCTGCAGCACTGCAAGTATATTCACAGAAATTCTTTGATGCAGGTTCCTCCACGTGCGGAATGTATCACCATGGCAGCAAGACAGCAAAGCTACTCCCATAACCAGCAAACCAAAAAGAGCCTGGGTTTGTTTTCCAGTCTCTAGGAGCAGGGAAGTGACCCAGCAAGGCTCACAACCATAGGGCTCTTTTTCCTCCCAAATTAGTCTAACAGCCACCATTCTACACACTGGGACTAATTTTGAGTTACTCTGGATAAACTTGTAGCACAAGCATCCTTGCTGCCAGACGGTGTGAAACACTTCATGCTATTGCTCCCATCTTCTTGTTACACTGCCATGCAAGCTGCACAACAACCACAGAGAGTAGTGGGATCACTGGACCAGCAGGGACCACATCAGCCTCCAAGGCTGGGCCAGTACTCACAGAGACAGCAGGAGATGCTTCACTGAAAGGTGGCCACAGTGTTGTAAGTCACAACACGCCTCTAGAAACCTCTCAGCCTGCTTAAAGCTTGAAGGCCAAATCAATATAAAATCTACAGAGTACTAACAATAACATGGTATCACAAGGAGGAGGGGGCGTGGGGGTAAAGGGGCAGCTGCAACAGATGCCTAAAGTTAAATACCAGGAACTCTTATGGAAGCAATTTCTAGGTGCTCATGTTAAAGCAATATGGAAAGGGGAGGTAAAAATAATTTTGAACGGATCCTCCTAATATAACATTAATTTCCATCCCACATAATTTTGGGGAACATATTCAAGGTTTCTTGACTTCTGTGTTGTAGCTGAAAATTGCGTGAAGTTTAAATCCCTGTTCTTTCATGGATACAGCTTGCCAAGCTCTGCAGTTTGTGAGTACTGCTCATTGTGAGCAGCACAAGCTTAGTACCATTAGTAAGAACACTGCTATTCTACCAGCACTAAAATAAAGATAGAACCACACAAACCTATTTTACTGCTCTTATTTCACACCCTTTATATTATGCAGTTGTCTTTGACAAGTATAATGATTAATTATCTCACTTTTTCTTAAGTACCAGCTTAACAGTATGGTTACAAATAGCATAGGGAACCTTTTAAATCAAAATTCAAAAACCCCCCTGTGATGACAGTAGTTTTTTCTTTGAATTACAGATAGCACAAAATAGTAAATAACATAAAGCAAAGATTCCAAGTTTGTGATTCTCCCAACTCTACATTTTCAGCCACAGGTCTGAAGGGTCAAGTAAAGACAAGTAAAAAAAATTTGAAGAGAGTAAAGAAGATTTTAAAAAGTTTCACAGTTCATGTTGAATTTACTCCTGCTGAGTGGTGGATTTGTCATTGCATATATTACATTATAAATTAAGGTTTGGAAATTGTTTACATTAAAATTCATATATATACTAGAAAAGAAAGAATAAAACCCAGCTATTTGCATCAAACAAGTCTTCTGAGCCTATCTTTTCACAAGGGTAGTAAGTCTTTATTTTCACACACTTTGCCATAATGCTGACCATTTTCAAATAACCTTTTCCAAATTGATTAGGATAGACCATATCCCTGCTCTATTATACCATCCATGCATGCATCTGTGTGCATCTATGTGCAAGGAATAGCAGGCATCATGAAAGAATCCAAAATCAAAGCGCTCACACCACTGACAGACTAGAAGAGACCTGCTAGGCTGCTCCTCAGACCCCTGTGTCAGTGGGCTTGGGCAGACTGTTTGATGCTGTCTTGTTGCACATCCCCTTGGCAACTGGGATCCCTCTGAGCTTATCAGACCTATCCTTCTGTTTCCTCCAGTAAATGCCTCAGCATTCAAGCTTTCAGTCTTCAACCCTTAATTACAGAATACAGGGATCTCTAAAACTTATGCAGTCCATCTGTCCATATACGTAGTTAATTTGTACAAATATTAATTCCAACAGATATTTGTTTAGCCTGTCCTCAAAAATCTAGAGTTGAAAGAGAACCTGTAGTCTTTTCAGGCAACCCCATCCCACATCTAAGCACTTGACTGATGCTTAACTTAAGTCTCTTATGCTGCAACAATCCTTTTTTTCCTTCCTGTACTCATGGAAAACAGTGAACAGAGCATTTCATTCTCTCTTTTACATATTTAAAGGCTGCTATAGATGCTAAGAGACCCAGGGCCAGACCCCCTACAAGTTTGACTGTACTGATGGGCAAGCCCAGAAATTCTGCTGAATGAAAGAAAGATTTGTTCAGGGCTTACGGAAGATTGGGAAAGAAACTCCTGCAGGAACAAAGACTATCAAAAATACTGTGAGTAAAATGTGTTTCTTTCACCTGGCTCAACTAGCTTAAACAATACCTAAGTTAAAATAAATCCACCAAAACACTGCATTACTAAAACAAAGCATGGGAATTTTTTCATGCTGTTATACCTCTAGGGAGAGAGTGAGAAGAAAAGCCAAAAGCTGCACAATGGTTATTCAGTACATTACTGTTCAGACTAAAGTTTAATCTGGGATGGACCTGCTTGTTTATTATTAAGAAAAAGGACAGCCTATGTCAATTAAGCTTATCAGAGCCTGTGATACCCATGCAGAATTGAGAATAAGAGCAAGAAAAAGGCCTCCATCTTTGCTGTACTCACATTGCTCAAAAGCTGTTAAGAACACTACACTGGCTCCTGAAGCTTTCAGTTTCTTCACAAACAACAGGCATTTCTTTGAGACTGAGATTTTAATCAGGAATTTATTCTTCCTCCAATGCAGTACAAGAATGTCTTCTCACAAAAAAAGGAACCATGAAATTGCAATGCTGTGTCTCCTGATAAAACTGACTACATAACAAAACATGTCATGGCTTTGAACTTGTGCTTCATTTTTTTATACCTATTTACAGACTGAAGACTTATACACCACACTAATACAGGCTCTAAGACCCAGGCTCTCATATCTTTGGTCATTTCATTAGTCTGCTCTTTCCTGCAACACATGAACACAAATGTGACAGCACAGGCACTCATCTGCAACACCCGTGACTGACAGCCCTTAAAGAGCTGTTTATGAGTCAGGTTCTATGGGGTGCTGCAATACACCTGCAAAAGATCACAAGGAACTGGACTTGAAGAATTAGCAATCATTCCTGATTACCCTTGGTCATGTGTGTTTATAAGAGAAAAACATTACTATAAATACTACTTCCCCTTAATCTGGAATCTGCATACCCTAATAATCTTCATTGCAGCCTTGAATCTCCCAGCTAGTATGGTTAATGCAAATCAACACTTAAAATTCTCTTTAAAAGGAACAGATTGCTAAGGTAAGTTAAATATTTTAAAATTGGCTGGACCTAGTTAGTTTCATCCTTGGATATTTAAGGTAGTGTCTGAAACTAACAGAGAACCTTTAGGACTCACCTCTGAAAACTCACAAGCCTGAGTGAAGTATCAGAAGCCTGGAAAAAGCAAAAGTGATACCCATATTCAAGAAAAAATGGTGATCAGACAGTAGAGGTTGGGAAGCAATAAGCTAGTTATTCTAGCTTCAGTCTCTAGAAAATACATAGATATCTAGCAGGTAAGAAGATTTGTCATGCAAAAGTCACATTGATCAAATCTGATTTCTATCTTTCCTAGTCACAAGCCCTATTGTCTTGCTGGAGAAGCTGAAAATAATGTATACTCTCACCTTTATTAAAAACTTTCTTACAAACCAGAGCAACTATTTCCAGATTATCACAGGAGAGGTACAAAGCTGGTTGAAAAATCAAGCTCATTGAAAAAATGGGAGGACATTTTAGAATGGATTCTGCTTTGTATCTGGTTTTGCTCATGTCTCCATGAACAATCTAAATTCTGGAACAGAAATGAAAAGTGCTTATTAAGTTTTCAGTCGAAACCAAAGAAGTACAAATTGAAGACGAGGTTAAAATTTAAAAATGTTCTTGACTCTTTAGAGAGTATGTCAACAAAAATAGGATAAATTTCAATAAAGGAAGAGAAAAAAGCTACAAGCAGGTAGGATAAAGCAGTTGCACATATACAGGAACTGAGAAACCACTAGGAAAAAGAATAACCAAAACTACTAACAGGCTGGAACAGCTGTTTTAGGAAGACAGGCCAAAAAAGGGTAGGAGTTCATAATTTGGAGAGAAGAAGAAATATGACCAAGGGGTACAATATTTACACATTAACATCAGGTATAGTGAAGGCAGAATTATCCACCAAGTACTACAATTCCAGAAATAGTGGATGTTTATTGAAACTTCAGGAGTTAAGTTTCAAAAATATAAAGTACTTTTTTATGAAGATGATATTAAGCATCTGGAATTTGTTGCCACGGGAGGCCATGAAAGCAAACAGCAGCAGGAGGTTTAAAAAGAGATTAGACAAAGCTTTCAAAAATACATCCTCATCAGATGCTAGAGAAAACAGGCTGGGATGTGCCCTCTGCTAGAGATGATGGGAAACATGCCATTGCCCACTGGTAGGCACACAGTACAGGACTAGACATGCCG
This sequence comes from Hypocryptadius cinnamomeus, assembly GCA_013400635.1. Lineage (NCBI taxonomy): Eukaryota > Metazoa > Chordata > Aves > Passeriformes > Zosteropidae > Hypocryptadius > Hypocryptadius cinnamomeus. The sequence goes on along the minus strand of VYZP01017213.1, from coordinate 25,179 downwards.
TGAGTCCAAGCTGCAGAATGTATTTTCTACATTCTTAAATAGTTCTATTTTTCCGAATCAAGAGTTATAGCAGAGAACAACCTGATCATGTCACATCATGTCACATTGTGTTGACTTAGATTTCTACATCCTGCTATAATGCCTGAACTGCATGCAAGGCAGTTATAAAATAATCCTTAGCCTCTACTTCAAGTTGGCATATTTTGTTTACCTTTCAAGACTGAATACAGACAGTTTAAAGCAGAATCAACAGTAAATATTTAGTCCTATAGTTACCCACTGAAACAAGAGAATCACCAACTAATTCTCCAAACAACACATCCTTTAATGTGTTTTCCAAGCAAACAAGAAGATACACTGTCCAGCAGTCTCCCTGTCCGCCCAGTTTCTTTTGAATTGGTATTTGATTCATATAGAAAGATTAAAATAACATAATTATCTCAGAAATTTTAGAACATACATATGCAGGTAGACTTGGCTGAGAAAGACACAAATAAGTGTCTCTACCAAGGGAAACACAGTCCAAAGGTTTGCCTTCCCCCACAGCCAGGGCTCAGCAGCAAGCAGCCTCGTGGAACAGGGGTAGGAGGAATCCCTGCCCTGGGGGGGCTGTGGGCCCTGAGCACACACACAGTGAAGCAGCTGCCTTGGCTTCACTGCCCTCTGAACAAACCTGAGACCCAACAGCTCAGGCACACAACACATAGACAGGCACATGGCTATAAAAAGAAAACCAATAAACTACTTTGGAAGAAATCCAAGGCTTTAGAGGTTGCTTATCTGGACCTCCTCCACACAGGGTTCTATACTGCAGAAACATATTAACATTCAGAATGTGACGTCTGTAAGAAAAAAGGTTTCCAGCACACAACCAACTAACCTCTGATGCAATTTGTCGACCAAAACTGGAATAAGAGAAGGGGTGAAAAGCCTGAGTACATTTAAGTGTTCATGTGCCATTTCCCCAAAATTGGGCCCTGACTTCTCATCATGATATATCGACTCAGCCTTCAGTATAATGTAAGGCAGTACTATAATTTGGCAATGTCAAAAAAAGGCCATTGTCTACCCTAAAAATAACACTCTACTCAAATCTACTGTCTCCTAAAAAGACAAAAAGAAATAAGGTACTGAACAATCTGAACCTGGCCTGAACAGCCAATTCAGAAGACTATTAATACTTCATTAGTATGAAGAAACATTGCGAGTAAGATTTCTATATTTCAATATCTCTTTGTGCATCTTTCAACCTGGACCCTCTAAGAAAGGCTCCTACCACAGCCAGCATTACCGCCATTACTTCACCAGGACAAAACCAAACAAAAAAAGCACCAAAAAATTGTGTTCCACATAAAGTACTTTAATATATCACATCTTTTATGTACAGATAGACTTTCTTATGTACAACTTTATTTCACAAATACAATTAAAAACTGAACTCTTCAAAAATCAGGTGAAACCCAGCAACTAATAACTGAGCAAACAAACATTTGGTCTATTATTTCCCATTAAGAGCTGGATCCCATAAGGCAGCATTTTGAGAAAGAATGAAATTAATAACTACATGAAGAAGCAAACCATTAATATATTGCAGAACAGTCCATTTAAAATCAATTATAATCATCAGAGGACAACTGGCTGGGGGGTATATAGCAGATAAAAAGACTGGCCTAGAGTGTAGAAGTCCAATTTCTAGCAGAAAATGGTCTTTCAAATTTTACACCCTTTGTGTATCTTTCTGGAGTCTACAGCATGCAAGCCAAGCAGTTAGAAAGCCCTACTCTGAATTGTAGGCCTACTTCTCTCAACACTCAGTTTAATTTTGATGCTGAAAGTCTTAATTCCTGATGAAAATCTAGACAGAAATATCAGAATCCCTAAAAATTAGAATCTTCCATGGACACAAAACAAGGAGTTGCAGTATTGCAACTTGCCATATTGCATCTGTCCCTAGCCAACAATTCTCTTGTTTTCAAAGTCAACAGGTGAAAAAAAATAGTCTACAGTAATACTCTCTTTTCCATACTTCATCTGTATTCATCAAAATCACATTTTTGTACTAAACCTGACTCAAGAATTTCTTAAATCTCTTGTGAAATGAATTTTTATTGTACATGTTCAATTTTTAATCTAAAGATTAATTACATTTCTATGAAATTGAAATTGAAAGTTTTAAGTTAAAAAGAAGGGGAAAAATGTAATTTTTTTCTTAGTTGCTGGTTAAATAGGCTCAAAACTTTTCCTCTTAGATATTTTAGACTAATTTTAAATGTCTCATCAAGAAAGTGAGGACATTCCACATTTGAAGTACTTGAAGCGCTTTTATTTCAAGTTTTATTTCAGCTTTTATTTTCATCTGGTCAATTTTGAATACAAAAGTGAGCTAGAACACAGAAGTGTCCATTGGCTACAATGACTCCAGAGTGATTTCATCCCAATTTCTCTGGATCAGTCTAATAATACATGTTGTTCTGGCTGCATAATTCTGCATCATGCTAGGCAGGACTGCAATAACTAAGACATCTTTAGGTTTTCAGGTAAGGCTCCTAAAGGAGCAATATATAACATCTATAAATGTTCTAAATTTTAATGACAACCCTGCCATGCTATTAAGGCACATTCCAGACTAAAGGCAGTCTATTTAGATGATAACATCCAGATACTCAGTATATTTTAACAGGCTGAATACAGGACAGGAAGCATTTGGGAACAGAAGACAGGATGTGGTGTGCTCTGACAAACTATGGTATCTACCATTGCAACATCAAAGAGTTTCAGACTCCCTGACAAAGGAGATCAGCAAAATGTTGGGCAGCTATTTTCTGAGCACATGATAAATAAATTTTTATGTGCTAAGGACCTTTTTAAAAGAAAATACAGTAAACCTAACAATATCAGTGGAAGCGTGTCTGTGACAGATCACTCCACATCACTGAGGCATCCAAAAAGCACCAAAACATTTGTGCATGTCTTACCCACATGTGTGCCATGAAATCATTGAGCATGTGTAATGTAGATTCTTGTTGCAGAACAGTTATCAATCTGTGTGTATCTGGGTATATACCTATATTCTTACATATGTGTATTTATACATACAAATGTACATGTAATAAACATCCAACATAAATCTGTCTCTAGACCACGAAGACAAATTAGAAGTAGGCAGTGCGAAGTAGCAGCATGAAGGTAGACCAGACCCTATACAGATGAATACACTGATTTACACTAATTTACATTACAATTACATTACATTACAATACTCCAATTTACAAATGGCAATGCCTCTGTTATGTTCAAAATTAACTATAATTTACTCTTGTATGATTAGTAACTATAGAAAAAAATTCTAGTAATGTACTCAGTTAAGTAATGCAAGACACTGACAGCACAGCTTCAACTACAAGTCACTTTCAAGAAAGTGTTTTATATAACAGTGCTGCTAATAAAGCTTTAAGAGAAACTAAGTGAAATTTTAAAGCAATGAAGAAAGTTTATTCACAGTATTTGCATACGTCCTTTTTGGCATGTTAAATGATCATATGTACAGTCTGCTCAAGCTTCATGCACACAGCTTTGTTTTGCTAAGATACTTTCAAAATGAGACAAGACCAAAAAAAAAGACTAAAAATAAAAAGTTGTGGCTACTGGCACATAGACTCCATCAGGGAGACTGTCAGACACAAATCTGAGCTCAAGTGCAGTTCTGCAGGATTACAAATTCATCACTCTACCTGGAGCATGTGTCTTCTTATCCAAATTAAGAGGGCAGAATACATTACGTTAAAGCTCTGCAATGAGATTTTAGCATTTAATCCCGCAACTGGAACAGGCTAAGAATGTATCGACCATCAATTACAGCATTATCACATTAAGTTCCTATAAAGCAATAATTCTACAGTCAAAGGCAGGTGGTGCAACTGAACCTGGACATACTACCGAATTTTGGTACATAAATCACAAATTAGCGGTTTCTCTCTCATAAAGTGTAAACAGCAAATTGAGAGTATTTCAATTTTTTTTTTTTAAAGTTTGCTTTCACTCATTCTGACAAGACACACTTAAAGAAAAAGTTCTATTAACTATGTTATAAATTAACACAAGTTCAGGAAAAGAAATTATCTCATATGGGAAGCATTTAATTTTAGCTCATTCTGAATTTTTAACTACACTGCAAGTACATGTTGAACTAATAGATTTGCCATCTGGCCAAGAAGTTAATTCCATTGTCACAGAGAGCACAACCAATGTGACATTCACAACAGGAATTATATTCTATTGTAAAGAGAGATAAAGGAAAACAGAGGCTTATGATCTGTAGCTAATCAGAGATATAAAGGTAAACTAGTTAATTATAGTGATTAAGTGTATCCGATCTATGGCTTCTTTCCTGTGAAAGACTCAAGAGGTAATTTAGGTACCGTGGTTTTTATCCTACAGAATTCTGTATTTGAATTAAATGACAGTGCTCATACTATATTTTAAGTAACTCTACTTGACTGAAAATTCTTTACTGGCTGAGTAATATGTATTATTATGAGTAAAGATGAGACTGCCATATTGACTTCAGCTTCCTTGAATCGCAAGAAATGAACAAATATTTGAATATTTACAAATAAAATAAATTTATAAGCACACACAAATATATACCAAGCAACCAAACAAAAAAGAGCACCAAGAGAAATAAAGACAAGAAACAAACAGCAGCAGGAATTTAAGACCTCTGTCTTCTACTTCCCTCTACCACAGTCTCTTTCTGTGTGATATCTGTTCCAGATCTGTCCTCGTTGTTGTAGACATGTTTTTTCTACACCTAGTGGTGTAAACACACACCGTTATAGGTGGAAGAGATATAGGTAAGAGAATCAAGCTAACTGGGCAAAGTAAATTGTTCCTGGATGTTATCTTTTTTCACTATTTCAACTATATTAATCCTTTCCCCTTTCCCTGTTTCACCAAAGAGCAAAAAATAATTCATCACTGTCATTGTCTCACTCCAACTAACAAGCCCCCACTCTATTCTGCCATCTTACACGTTTCTGCCTTCATTCGGTGCAGACAAAAGCTGCATAACATGGACACCAGGTTTCAGAACCAGCAGAAGATAATGGATATCTTGAGGGGAGAACAAAAAAATCAGCACCAGCAGGACCTAGTTTTGAAGGACCAAAGAGATTATTTTTCTAGAGAGAGCTGCAACCAGGTTCCTGCAGCAGCGGAATGAAAACTACTGTACTCTGATTAACTTTTCACCTCCCACTAGAATTACCAGATACCTCTTCTACCAGCAGCAATGCTCCCCGCTGTTTGCCCTTCCTGTGCTGCCTTATCTCCATATTAATAAGGTCACACTCCTTCTGATATGTTGAGATATCAAGGTGCCCTGATTTATGGCATTTTGTCAGGTTTTATTTCACAGCTTGTTTTTCTCATTTGCCACCTTTGTGGAAAAGGCTTTGTCCTACTCTTTTCTTTGTTTAATATATTACTATAGCATTCTACTGAATTGGGCTCATTGCCTACTGTTCTACTATCGAGTCAAAATATTTATTTTTATTTTCTTAGTCTGCTTATAGGATAAATAAAATTGTTTTTAAAAATAAAAATCTCCTCAACAAGATATATAAGGACAATCTATCAACATTATAACTGACGGCAGACATAAAAAATGTTAATTTGGCTTCCTATATTTTCTATTTATCCTTCAATGTTTTTTGCATTCAAGTAATCAAAAAACTAGATAAACCAGAGCTCATTGCTAGATAAAACACTTCCCATTATAGGTGGCAGAGAATATCTTTCCCTCATCTCGCCTTCAAATACCATGACATCTGACTTGAAAATATCTGGAAGAACTCCTCCTTTGTATTACATAATGTTTAAGTCAACTTATTCATTTAGAAGCTATTCAGAAGGAAAACTATGAATGCACATGAATATACATATTTACATGTGCAGCCATGACCACAAAAGTCTCAGTTCAATAGGAAGACAACCTTAGAGATTAAATACGATATCCAATATACATTACTGGTTAAAAATAAATTAATTAAAATATCTATCCAGGGACATGGCTGTTTCCATGAAAACCATAAAACATTCTGGCCTAGCTGAATGTGTGTCTAGTTTTATTATTGTTTTAAAGTAGGAAATCACTACAGATTTTTTTAATGATTGTCAATTTGGAATTTTAATTATTCTGTAAAATAAAACATGGAATGAAGGTACAGTGAAATTCTGTCTTCTTATTCACAGTTCTGTAGCAGAGAATCCCAAAAAAGTAAAAATAGTGACAGAGATGGAGATGAACCTTGAATATAAAACAGCCACACTGCAATTTGACGTGGTGGTGGTACAAATACCTCAGTGAAGATTCAATGCTCCTGAAAGCAAGAGGAGGTGTATTGCACCTCACCAACAGAGATGATGATGGACCAGACTGAGTTCCAGGAAAGAGTGACTGCATGCTAAAGAGTGCCACTAACCATTATCACCTTTCATCCTACTCTGAAGTCCAGTATTTTTCTGGTACAGGTATTTTTTTCCCTCTCTTTTTGGTTTTTTTTTTGACAACAAACTTTCTTCAGGAAAAGAACTTTCTTAGGAGGAGAAGAAACCAAATTTTTTGGAACAAAAGCCTCTTATGGCAGGCTATCAACTGATGAAAATTGTTATAGGCATAGGTCTGTCTTACCTTACAAGCTCTTTCTAAACTGAAAAATAAAGTACAGCTTGCATTTTCAATACAGTATTAAGCCGTAAACATAGCAAAGCAACCAGAGAAAGGTAAAGAGATTTATCTGTGAAATTTCAGGGTGACAGGCTAATTCCCAATCTAAAAGTAGTAGCAACAATTTATTAGAAGCTCTCACTGAAGAAAGCAGCCATTTTGTTAAGTTCTATAAAATTTACACACACATCTTCATTTATTTTGCCACACTATCAGAAATGTTCACAAAATAACGTTCAAAGAGTTCTCAAAATATGGAAGTTTCCTCATTTCTCAGAAAGCAGCAAAATGTGAACTAATTTATAGCATTTTGGAAGTAATTGGAAATATGCAGATCTTACACTGGCATATTAATTTGCATTTTAAGTTATTTCCTGAAAGCAGTAGCTGCGTAACACATGCACATTGTACTTACAAAAAAAAGCTTAGTCCTAATAATTTTTGCATGTGTTGCTTAAGGCTTAAATATATTCCATATGAATAAAAATCAATACAGTGTTTACTGTGTATTCTGGTAAAATAACCTATGAAACTCAAGTAAAATTGGGTCCATATTTGGTTTCTGAATGTGCAATATTTTAACAAGTATAATTTTAAGCAATGTTCATAGATATTCTACTTCTCAAAAATAGCAAACTTAGATAGTATAAACCAGTAACATTTCCAGACTACTCTGTGTCACCGTGTGCCCCTGTACAGACCTGTTGAGACAACAGTGATTCCCATAATTCTTCACATCCAGATTCCATCAGTATAGGAAATGTAACTCTAATTGCTCTTCTCAGTTTCCTAGCTATTTATAAAAAAATAATAAAATCTCCAGTGGTATAGACACAGTAGCTATGTGGTTCTTCCACAGCACATTGAAAATAAACTATTCTTATTTTTTTCTGAGATAACAGACAACATTTGAACAGGCCAAAACAGACTTACGCAGAAGCTATATGAAAGGCCACATGTGCTCATATTATCAGCTGATTGATACTCCATGTTCACGTCTATGTAGAGATTACTTTTTAATTACAGCAATTTATTCCCATATTAATCTACTAAGAGATTTCCACAAAAACAGTTACACAGAAAGCCTTGCCCCATAAACTAAAAAAAAGTTTCATTTTGTTGACCGACATGCACTGAATGAACTACCGGTAGCCATGCAAATCAATAGATCTCTTTGCTGGCATTAGTAAGAGATATGTATGTGTACACATATATTTCCTACAGAGCTTATTTCTGGGCAAATGTCATTGTATATCAAAAGTATATAATAGTTCCCAAACTTTCTTGGTCACTGCAACTTTGCCAGACATCAAGAGCTACACTAGAAACCCACAACTATTTTTTTATCCAAAAATTGTAATTACAATGAAAGTCAAGTAAGCAGTAATATTTAATGCAGTTCAGGGGGTCAGCTACAGATCACTTACCATAATTTTTGCAAGTCATCAGTGCTGTCCAGACTACATCCAAACAAATTTCACAGATAGTGCTTAATGATCTGGGGTCAAGATCCCCTTTTCTTCTATCTATGGAGAGATATGGGGAAGATGCACAGACCTCATTACAACCTAACTCTCCAAACATACAGCAGCGATGCTTGGAATATGTATTCTAAATATACAGTGAAGGACAAAATGTTGTAGCAGCTTTGACCTAAAGATGTGCACGTGCATGCATTACAGACAGAAATGTCCACAAATGCACCAAAATATTCTATCACTAAAAATAACACTTGTTTTGCAGTAAGCTCACCACACTGGTTACATTCAGTAAGGAGTCACTGGGGAGAGGGTTGCTCTGAAAGGCTGTCTTTACCTACTAAATAACCACCATGCTTGCTAGCACTCCCCCAAGGCAGATTTAAGTCACAGTATGAGCCATGATCTATGACATTTCTCACATTCCCCATTTTTATACTGAAGGCAAGCTGCCCATCTGCTCCAGCCTTTCTTGGCTACCCACCTTTCTTTTGTATTGAATTTGCTATTGGCTTTGGAAAAGCCTCTGTGTATAATAACAATTTTGCCACTGTCTTTAAAATGAACAAGGCTTAGCTCAACCTTCAGAAAGAATACAGTTGGATTTATATTGCAAAAGCCATAAATACACTATAAAAATGTGATAAATTTCCTTCAAATAATAAAACTGTGGCCTGTCTTTTTCAGGGGCATTAAAATGCAAACTATGATCACATAAAAGTCACTCATTCAAAACAACCTTTTCAGGGGTAATATGCAATTCATTGTTTAAATTCTTTGCCTTTTCTCCTGTCTATTCTATCTGTCTATGAACAGTTTTCCAGTTTTCTGGAAGAAAACTCCAGTTTTCCCTATGGCCCTAGGTGTACAATTAGATATATGCCCAAGCTAAAACTCGTCCATGTCACTGAGCTCATATTCAGATTTTTCCAAGGACATGAAACTATGGCTATGATCTACCACATTCATTTTGCCACATTCATATTGTACAGGCAGGTACAGGTAGCACACTCATAGCTCAAGCACTCCTGTTGAACATGGCTCTCTGCTAGACAAACCTCCTGATCCTATTTTGAGATTACACTAAATATATAAAGATATGGCATACAGTCATCAGCTTGATTTATACTTTGAATACAAGACTTGATCAATATTTAATTGATGCTTCAGAGCATCTGGCATTTCATGGAATATTTAGGTACTACCCTATTACATATTTACCCTATGACATATTACCAAGAATAGATTGCAATTTCATTTTCCTTTGCTGCTAAGACTTTTTAACACGTTTACAGTTTTCTTTGTCCCTTTCTTCTCTATACTCTTTAGGGAACTCTCCACAACATGCAAAAGTTCTAGATATTGTTTTTCATACGACAACTTTGCTCGTCTTGGGAAACACCAAATGGCAAAACAACTCCCTTTGTGTGCTAGGACTGCAAGGTTCAATTTCTTTCTAAACATTGTCTTTGCACTCAGCTGCTGAGCTCATTACTAAGTGAACAACCTGAAAAATAAAGTGTTACAGTAACTTCTTTTTCTGTTTGCAACTGTGTACTGCTATCATATAGATACTGCCATAATAACCTTACAAAGTTCATGGACTTCCTTCAAAACTTGTGATAATATAAACATGAACAGATTTCAGCCCTTGTTCTTCTTCGCTCCTTCATGGCTGCAACTTCTATACAGTTATTTAGTAAAGATGAAAACATTTAAATATATGTCATTCTGATCTACCTGCTTCTTGCATAGCTTTAAGCTCAATTCTTACATTAAAAAAAAAAAGGGTAAACTGGAAGCTAACTAAGCTTGCCATCTCAACTACATATTAATAATAAACTGAAGCAGTTTGCAAAAGGTTATTATAAAGCTTAGCAGTCCTGCCTGAGAAGTACATAAACTATTTTATTAAACATGAGGGGAAAAAATAATTAGTTTCCATCAAAGCAACAATAATTCAAACTAAAGGAAATTACCTAGCAATTTATAAATTCAATAAATATGCTCATGCTTATCCAGAGATCCCTCCAAGGACATTGCATCTATTTGCTATGTATGCAGAAATTAATATATTCCCTTTCTGATGTTTTGTAGCTGTGCAAATTGCTTTGTAGATGGCAAGATTGGCAATTTATCTCTTTGCTATGTAAGAATGGGCTCAGAGACTGTACATGATTGCTTGACTAAAAGCATCTCAAGTTTTTTGGCTTGATGCAAGAATTTTCCAGTACTCTGTTCTCTGTTAGACTCTGAAGAATCACAAGCTGAAAGAAAGCACCCAGGTAACCTTCTCGACTGAAATGAAGATCTACATGTTTGAGAGAGAAAAGAAACTTTCTGAAGGTTAAAAAAACCTCCAACAGAATAAAAAAAAATACAAAAACAAGAAACAGTTTGAAAAAATTGCAGTCATCTTTAGTTAATCACAGGACTGAACACAGCATGTGGTCCAACAGTTGTTTAAAAATTTAATGAATTATTTGGATGGCACCCTTTCTGAAAAGCAAGCCCTGTCTCCTCTCCAGCCTCTATGCTGAGCTGTTATAAAGCTCACAGGGCTACTTCAAGGAGGGTACCTAATGTGTAGACAAACCAAGCAACTCTGCTGTGGTAAGACTGGGGAAGAGAATAGCCCTGCCCCATCATTATTCAAAGAGCTGGAACGTCTTCAGGGCAACACCAAAAAGCCATCAAAGTGAATTAATGTTCACTAGGATGATGGCATTCCAAAGGCAGTTTAGGATAATGAAGTCATTTAAGGCCATCTTTCTGAACAGTAATCTTGGTTTATTCTACAAGGTGATTAAAACTGAGATGGGAGGTAGTGGGCTGTTTGTAACAACCAGTGCTGCTAAGAAAAAAAAAAAGAAAAATCTTTATTATTTATTTCTCCAAGGTACACACACAGCCAGAAAAATTAAGAATGTGATTCCCCTATGTAATATTACAGGTTCCAAACCATCCTTTTCAGCCTCTCTGACAGAACAACGCTCTGTGGATTAGAATGAGGCAGGTCTATGGGATTGAGGAGAAAAGAAAAGGAAGACAAAAGTTGGAGCTCACTAACTACAGTGGTAAGACAAGTAAATTTAAAGAACCACTTTTAGAAAAGTGAAAATATGAACACTACAAAAACATTACTGGTATTTGTTGCTGAATTTCCCTGAAAATGATATCTTGACTTTCAGGCAAATCTAGCAAAAGATCTAAAGCCACATGTTTGTATCCCCAAGGATGCCCAGGATGAGAGGTTCAGCACTATCACAGGAACTACTGTAACTGTACTCACTTTCCATGGCCTTGATGTTGGAGCACAGAGCATAATGAAGGAAAAAAAATCCTGTCATGGCGCATCTGATATTCAAAGAATTCTTCCACAAAGAAGCTATGCTCAAATATCTTTTATCTATTTTCCCCTGTTTATCTGTGTCTGATATACCTCTATAAATATATCTTCAGAAGGTATCCCTTCATATGTGTCTGGCACACCCAAGGAATAAATTCCAATCTTTCATATAACAACCACAGTATATTGTGCTAGTTCTTCTGCAATGTTATTATCTTTTTGCCACCACTCACTGATTCTCCCTCAATTCCAGCAAGTTCCCTGTCTCATCTCCGAAAAGATATATTTGCACAGGAGAATAAAGATGCATTGAGGCTTTGTAGCATGCCTCAACACCTTCACTCAAATAGCCTGGAAGGCTTCAGTATGTTCTACAAAAATCTTTTGGCTGCTGTCAGAAGTGTCAGAAAACAACATCAAAGTCCCCTAAGAATACAGGACAGTGCCAAAACAGGAGGAGTAGCATAAGCAATTTCCATCTACCATTTTAGATTGTCATTTTCAATAAACACCTGGAAACTTCCAACAGTTTCAGCATGTCCCAGTCTATGACCACAGCTCTTACGGCTCTTATTATGACTTATTCCATCTATAATAATATATAAAAACCTATACAGCAGTGACACCTAATTCCAAAATACCACTCCAATACTGAAACACTCTACGCTACTTATAGTACAGAAAAATGCACAAGTTTCTGATTTTATTTGCCTCAAAATTATTTTTAAACTATAACCATCTATGAGCAAGATGATAGATTTAGCATGTAAACTTATGGAAACATCAACTTAGTGTCTGCAGGTAAAAAAGGCAAGCTGAATTTACTAGAAAGGGAGCAGAACACCAAAGAAAATTTCTTCACATTGTGAATTTTTATACATTTGTGGACCCAAATCCTGAAAGTCAAAGTTCTGGTTCACTCATTTCAAAAATCACCGAACAACTGGAAGAGGTATAGAAATTGGTAAAAAGGACAATCAAAGCATACAATGTTTCTATATAAAGAAAGATTAAATAAACTGGTAATCTTTGGCTTGGAAAAAGACATGACTAACAGAGGAATGTGACAGAACTACGAATCCATAGGCGGCATGGAAAAGATGATTATGAAACAGTTATTCACTGTCTCTTCCAATAAACACATAAGAGGGCATTAAATTAATTTTGTTGGCAAGCTTGAATGAACAAACAAAAAAGGGTACTCAAGGCATTGTTAAGCTGTAGAACCCCATGCCATGAGACACATAGGTGATAGAAGCTTACATAGATTTGAAAGTGAATATCTTTGGCTTTTCTTCATGGAGAAAAGCCCTGGGAGACAGTAAAAAGAAATGTCAACTCCAGGAACTGGAAATTACATGATTGGGTCTATATTCTCCCCACTTTGCCAGGGTCCTGTCAAAGACAGGATACAAGGCTGGTCAGATGTTTAGCCTGAACAATACAGCTACTCTTGCGGCCCTTGGTAGTCCTTTCCTGGAGAACAACTCTGGCTAAACACTCCAAGACTGTATTTCAGGACAATATTGTTATAAGACATACTGCCCGCTCAATATTAGTAACACAGTCACTTATGGCAAAAAATACAAACACTGAATTTTCTAGAATTTGCATTCAAGAGCTTCAAGGAATGTAACAGAACATTACAGGTCTCAGCCAGACCCCACGTCTCCTCCTACCAGCCCACGTTCCAGGAGTCCATGTCAGCTACCAGAGATGTCAGTCCCTGCCCCAGCAGGGCTGGGCTCCATCTCCCCACAGCCCTGCCCTTCCCTTCCACTGCTGAGCCAGGGCTGCCTGCAGCACAATGTGGAGCACCAGGGCTGCCCCCCAGGTGCCCTCCTCCCTGGCTGGCTGGTGGAACAGGGCCTGGTCATCAGGCCCTGCCCTGGCAGATGCCCACCAGTAAGAACCCCATTCCTGCTGGACTCTGCTTCCCAGGGGTGCTCCTGGCACATGCGGCACCCTGGCCAGTGGGGCCCACTGCACAAAGCAGCCGACACCTCCCACAGCAAGGCAATGCAGTCATTGATCCCTCACAATCTGCCCCAGAGGACACCCTCTTGCAGGCACAAGGGAGAGGTTACTGCACCGCACACAGACTGTCATGGGTGACAGTGAGGTCTCAGCTGCTCCTGCTTTAGGGACCCAGAGATCCCACTGCTGAGTGATGACACGTAAGCCATCCTAATGTTTTAACTGAAGAATGACCATACAATCTAATTCTGTAATCATCTGCCCTAAACACATCAATGAAGTCACACTCTTTCAATGGCCTAAGAATGTAATAAATGGCAAAAAATGTTTAGCTGAACTGTCTTGTATTTCTCATGACTTCAGGGGGTTCATTAGGTAACAGTGTGTTAAGCCTTTAGTGAGCCTGAAGTCTCACTGTCCAGGAGGCTTCCATGGAAATATCTTCTGCTAGCCTCCAGCATAACTATTCTGAAGAACATTTTCAAGATTGCTTTCTTCCTGCACATCATTGTACAGTGAACATTAACTTTCACTTGTCAGCTTTATCGAGTCACCATTACAAAGGAGATGTAATACTTGCATAAAAAATTAAAACTTAGGGCTGAGCAGTAGATTTTATTTGTAACATAGGAAGAGAAGAAAGACAGAGAAACTCCTTTACATAAATCTATCAAAATTTAAAACCATTTGTATTTAATTTATGACAAGCGTTGTATGGGTCCATTAAAGTTTATGACTTCAATAAAAATAACAGCAATTGTAACTACATACAAACAGCACCAACATGAATTCAACAAACTGGCTCAAATGTTAAAAGATAAAGCTAGAGTTAACACTGTCTGATGTAACGTAAACAACATCTGATATCTATCAAAGAAGAAATGGTATCAATCTAAATCCAGCTACTAATGTATTAGTCCTAGCCTTCAGAGGAGGACACTTTTTCTTTATTATTGTACGAGACCTTGGAGCTCTCCAGTGCCACACACTGCCATGTGTTCTGTGCCAAAACTCAGCTTCCAGATAGCAAATACGTTAGATTCATGACGACAGAAGACTGATTTTCTCCTTGCTTTCTACTTTAAGAATTAAGTTTATCTAGAAAAAGTAATGCTCATGCACTAGAAGAAGAGCTCTTATGTCTATGGATTTATGTGATTTCATATATAAACCTTTCATATAAACACAAGCAGCAATGCAAATGAGTCTCAATAACTGCACGCACAAAGGTACTGTGTACTTTGGCTATATGGCTTGTTCTTCCTTCCCAAATAGTAACAGAAGATTAATTAATTTTGGCAGTACTCCACAGCCACCTGAGAAGTCTCTATTATCTCTGTTTTGCCTATAACACAAACTCAGTTTTTATTCATTTTGAATAGATTTTGATTACAACAAAAGGAAGAGATACTCATCTCTACTGGGAAAGAACAGTTAAAGGATAGGTTTCAAGCTCCTTAAGTTGGTATAATTATGAAAGGCTTGTAAATATCTCAGCAAATAGGACCAAACATACACTCAATGTCAGTGGGCAAAGCAAGTTTCACTGAAATTAATGGAACTGGCACAAAATTCACTATGTCAATATCATTAAAGTGAATGAAAAAGATCTGCTAGTCCTACTGGAAAGTTGACAAGGCTGTGATTGATCCAAGTTCCTACTAAACAGAATTAGCAACTAATAAACTGCCTAGGGAAGAAAACTGTCATCACCATCTTATGGCTCCATAAAAGCATCTGCTGACGGTTGACCAACACAGAGGAGAAATAAATACAGGCAATCCACTGCACATGGGCAATTTCTGGCTATTTCTTAAACCAATCTCAACAAAGCAAAGAAGATATTCTAGACTATTCTGCATTTTTTCAGCACTCCCATGCTCTAAATCTAGTCTCTTTCTTCCTTGTTCAGGTATGAGGGGTATTTACAATAGAGAAACCACTCAGCAGTAAAAATATACAACCTACATCAATTCTGTGAAGAATTCAGAGTTTATCTGGCCACAATTTCAGAATTGAAGAACCAATAAAAAATGAAGCTATTTACACAGGAGAATCTATTATCTCTGAAATTTAAATTTAAAAATTTAAATTTAAAAATCAGTTACATACACAAAAAAGGGTTTATTAGGTTTGAAAAATGAAAAATTTTAGTGTTATGAAGCAGGATCTCAATTCTAATTTATAAATACATTCTAACATAGCCACAAGAGAACCATATTCTTTATACCTTCAAATGCAAACTCACTCTGTAGTTCTTTTCTGGATTACTGGTTTCTAAAATTTAAGAACAATATGTAGGCATCAAGACAGCAAAGCATAGTGCCCTTTGCCTTCTAAAATATTGATTCTTCAGGCAGGAATTATATATTCTTATCCAGATGATGAGTGAGATGTGTTCCATTTTCTCCTATGCACTGTCCCTACTTCTCTTCATTTAAAGGAGAGCAGCATGTATGAGACCAATGCTGATAGCACAGTTACAGTTATATAAATGAACCATGAATTTCTCAGAGTAACATTAAAAGCAGCAATGAATCTTGGACTTAGATGCTGAAAAGGTTCATTAGTTTAGAGTACCAGTAATTTAAGCATCTTTGTTTTACAGTCTGCAGAAAGAAAACCAGTAGAATTTCCATCTGTTTCTCAGACTGCTAGCATAGTCTGACACAAAAAGCTATGAGAAATGGTTCTCTAAGTCAAAAAAGCATTCAGAGAACAAAAGTACCCGAAGTGACTTTCATGACCAGAAAGCACATTTCTTTTGTGCTTTCACAGTCTTAACACACTGTCATTTTCATTTCTGCTTAGCAATACTCTCACCTTTACAAGCCCAATCACAGATTCCTTGCCAAATCAAAGTCTGTAAAACTCTCCCTCACAGCAGACAATGTCTTTCACCCCAAAAGTCCAAACCTCATGGTTAGTTTTCGAGCAAGCAACTCCTGGAATTAGTTCATTACAAGCAATGGCATTGGCTGGAGAAAAGGATGGGGTTGCATGGCCTGGGGCATGGCAGCAACATGAGCCTGGACTGGATCAATTCAGCCGCTTTGAGTAGAGGAGGTCTTGACAAATTCCTGGATAACCTCTTGTGTAACTACAGAGAACAACAGTGATTATGAAATATTGTAGCTATTTAAGCCAGACGCTTTATTTTGGATGATGTAAATGGTCCTTCTGTATTTCCATTTTCAGTCATAGCAGAGCAAAATTTCTGAAATTAAAAGATGTCATGGACATGTTAAATTTGTACTGCCTTGCTAGTTTTGTTGAAACATTTGTGAATTCACACTGATCACTAAAGAACATCCATATGATTCTGTCAGCGATCTTCCATGATTTTCAGGCTACTAGCTAAATGAACCAGGAGGCCTGTAAACCACTCGGAAACCTAATACACAGTCCTGTGCTGAAAAGACTGACTGTCTCTTGGGTGATATTTCTAGGATCACTAGGTGATTTGCAGCTATCACAATTCATCTAATACCTGCATCTCAAAAAAAGTCATCACCAAGACAAACTGAAGTAATGAACTGTATGTGCTAAGATCAGCATTCTTAAAGGGAAACACAAGAAGATACAGTCTTATTATTTTAAATTCCTATTTCCCACTTCCATGCAAATATCATTCCAGGAGTTTTTGTTGAAGGCTCAGCAGAAATCAGAACTCTTTAAAAATCCTTTTGTCTTGGCACTGAGCAAGGAAAACTTTGTTCAGTTCACCAGATCATCTGTCATCAGCACTAGCTACAACACAGCAGGATTGGATTTGTGATCTTGACGATAGCTTACAGGCTACTTATGGGCTTTCCAAAGCTTGAGCTCATCCATTTTTCAGCTGCCTGTTTTCTGTGCTAGAAGGAAAATACAGACCATTTTTCCTGACGACACTTGCACATTTTGGTGGCAAAGACACCTGAATGTAAAAGGACCCTACTTCCTACCTCCTGTTTCTACTCCCCCAAGAAAAGTTGTAGCACACTGAAAAAACAACATGTGGAAGTTGGGACTGCCACTGTCTAGGGAACACATATTCCGTGGGCAGGCAGACTATTTCATTTGCCAGAGCTGTCAAGCCAGCCCATTCTACAAACACTAGCTTAAGACAAAAGAAAAGAAAAATTATAACAAAATGTTTTAAAAGCTACATGCAGAGGGCTGAAGCAAAGGCATAGTAATTAAGTGGTTTCCTGGGTAACGATGGGGCAAACTGATCAAATCTGCCTCCTTAAAATTAGATTCTTAAAATCTACATTTACACATTTAAGAGTTGCACAACTTCCAGGTGTTCTGAGTTGCAGCTGTTTTGATTAACTGCACCTCTAGCAAAGTAAGCAAGTCAGTCCAGTTTTGGAAATATAAGTCAGTATGATTCTTCCTCTTCTCCAGATGTGACTTCAGTATAAGGTACAAAAAGGGCTTGATTTGCCAACATGTCAGCACCCATAGACTGTCAGACTGAAGTGAAAGCAACCTTTGAAAAATCTGAACAATGTAAGACTCTCAATTTAAGTATTAAGACTAGAGGTCTGCCTACCTAAACACAGGTATGAATCCAGTCCACTGTGAGAGAGTACATGACATGAAAGGACAGCCTAAAATCCAATTGTCTCATTTAGTGGTGAAATTGGTGGCAGAAATCCAAAAATGAAGCTTGGAAAATTTCCTTTACCATCCCTCTCATTAGGTATCTGCACTTCTTGAAAGGGACAACAGGGAAATAATACAGGTGAAGTGGTTAATGCTATACATAAATCCACTGAAATATTCCCCTCTCCATGAGAGAGTTCCTGCCTTGCAAGCCTCCTATGAGTGCTCCACATGGTTTATCGCTCCTTTTGCCTTCTGGCAGTAAGTATTAGCAAGCATGAGATCTCTGTAATGAACTGTGCAGCAAGGATTTGAAGAATTACTTAGAAATTTTATTTACATGAAAATGAAATGCACACCCTAGCAGATGGGAGATTGTGAAAGACGGTTTGGACTATCTAAATCATCTTTATTTCAGGAATAGATAAGCTCTTGTGCAGTTTTCTAAACCAAGGAATCAGACATCTGGAGATCTCATTGTCATAGCTTAAAACCTTATTTTTATACTAGTTTTTCGCATCTTTCTGTGCGTGGGAGGCTGTGAGCATGGGAAAGAAAATATTAGCTGGCTAATCAGTAACTTCGCATTACAAACAAAACCAGTTAGACATGGTTTTCTCTGGTTTGTACAACAATACCAGCCAGATTCTGGTGTAACTTAATGAAACAATTGGTCTCCTGCTAGGTATGCATTTATGCAGGTGGTTTACAGTGTTATAATAGAAGTGATGTGTGCATGTACTTCAGTAACTAGGATTCAGAAAAAACCTGTGTAAAAAGGGAAATGAGGTGTTCGTTCCCTTTGTTTCTCTATGAGAGAAAATACACAGGCTAAAATGAAAAAAAAAAAACTGGCAGGTGGCAAATAAGCATTTGAATTATGTTCCAACTCTTTAAAGAATTGAGCCATGGGAATTCTCATCTTTAAAAATAATTTGAAATGTTCAGAATGTTATTCTCTGTGGTGTTTCCTACAAGGTTTAGGGGTTTTTTTTCACTAATTTAAGCAAGAACAAACAACACTGAATTTTAATTAACTATCAGGTACATCAGTTTCTATTCCAAACCTCCTCCGGGAAACAACTATTTTAGAATTTAACATAGAAGGGTGTTTATAACAAAAAATAATATGCTTCTCACTGCAGCCTAGTGAGTGCCAGGCCCTAAAGATAGTAAAAATCTTAAGCTAAGCATGGTCTTCTGCTACATCTATTTCCTTAGGCTACACTGTCCATTCATAAATTGTGCTTTTGATTTAAAAAAAATACATTTGCATTTACACAACATAGTCTGAGATCAGAGACTCAGGAGAAAATATATATGTCACTACTGAAAATAGAAGGGATTCTGCAAGTTTGCCATATTCAGCTGTGGGTCTCACTTTGACTGTTAAAACCAACAGCACTGACTTTTTTTTAAGGTGAGATGGTTACATAGGTTTAGGTTTTGAAACCTCTCAATACCTGAAAAAAATCAGCTTCATGGTTTTGGTCAGGATTCCTCCTTGAAATGAATGCTGACTCAATGTAACATCTCTCAGTGAACCTTCCCCAAAGGTCAACTGCTGTGCCAATTCCTTTTCACCATATACTCTGCACAGCACTTCAATCAGGCCTAGAACCAGAATGTTCCACAGTGAACTCTTAGTGAAGATGCCCCAGCCATAGGCCCAGGCAGAGAGTGGCATCCTTGGCCCCTGATCTCCTGTCAGAGCTCCTAACTGAGGGTCAATGCATCACAGAGCATCCCCAGGAGACTCCAGCTCCTCATGTCAAGGATTTCTTTGGGCAACACTAAGAGCACAGCCCACAACACGTATTTTTGACCAAGAATTTCCAGGTCTATCTAAGCTGTCCATTCTTACAAACAAATGTTACCACACACACTGCCTACAGCTTTGTTTGGGGACAGCTAAAATAAAATCCACTGAAGCCTTTGTCTTCCCACAGAAAATGAAGAAGTAATGGGGAGGAGGAGGGGAACTGAACACTTTTTTTTTGTCGGTTTAGGATGCGATTAATCCCAGAAAACTCTCAACACACCATACCCAGCAGTGAGCACTTGCCCTAAGCAACTGACTGTTTTCATTTCTTATGTCTGAGTCACTGCTGAGTTACTTTCTAAGTAGGAGAGTATTCAGCAGCAGGTGAATTAATATCATCACCTCTTCTGGATACCTTTAAACAAACATGGGTATGATCCACAGCAGTGGCAAGTATGCACGTAATTAAAACTGTATTAAACAGACAGGAAAATCTAGACTTTGGAGAATTTCCATGGTTCTCATACTTCTGGAAGAGCAAATAACTTTTAAGCTATGAAACAAATGTTTACAACAATGGCCTGTATTAGGGCTGTATTAAAATTCCAGTGTAATATGTTCAACAAAAATTTTGATCAAAAATTCTTTTGCTGAATACAAAGATTATTAGAAAAAAAATGTTGTGTTACAGATGGGAAACAAACTGCTTACAAAACCTTTATACCACTGATAAATTAGTATTATGTGCTATCATTCCAGGAAAGTAATTTTTTCCCTATAATTATCTATTGCTATAAAGTACTTTCTCAAGCAGCATCTTGCAGGTATCTTTTACATGCATGAATTTAATTATATTGTTCATGAAAAATCCTCCTACTCTCTCATCACTGACTGGAAGCATATATTTTATGTGCTTCCCTACCCCCACTGACACAGATCAGAGAGAATATTTCACTGGAGCATTAAAATGATCCACAGCAAATGCATGACTTCCATGAACCTGGACTAGAAAATCTATGAGGCTGAAACAACCAGTGAAACTATTAAGGTCACTCTACATGAATAAGAATTTAAAGTATTTTAGCCTTTTTTCACCTTTTCGATTCTCCCACAAATATTTTTACATTTCTTTGTACTAAAAAGAGACTCTAATCAACAGTGAAGCCAACTCTGTCAGTAAATTTATAAAAGAGGTGTAGCATTTTGGGGACTTATGATATGCTGACAACCCAAAATCTGCTACAAAAATGAACATTCCACAAAGTAATATAAAATTTTAAAATGTTGTATAATAAACTTCTTTCTATAACAGTTTGTAAATTGCACGTTCTATGTTATGATGCACTACTTTAAAACTGTTTTACTCATTTGGCTTCCATTTGCCATGACTTCAAGGAGTTCTGAAAATGATGCAGGAGAAGGATTCATGTTTAGGCTGGTACACTCTTAAATCTGTTTATGTTTTTCCAACCAAGTCGGGCTAAATTTATGTGTCTTATTAGGCTGTGGGACTACTCCTTATCTGAAGTAAAATACCTAAATAAACATTTGGTGAAAGTTACAAATATTAAACTCATGGAGGTGTTTTGTTTTAATTTTCTTCAAATGGAAAGAACAAGAAACGCATTTGTTCTATGGCACACAATAAATGCTGTTAATTGCAAGCACCAAAGGATTAAACTGCTGCCACTCTACAGCACGTGTTCTCAATCTGTACTATACAAAACTATATCCACAATAACAGTTTCCTCGTAGTTTTTGGTTTGTTTTAACACACTTAAACCCAGAATTATGACTGCCTCCTTTCTCGGAACCGAGCAACATGGCAATTACCTGTCAATCTCAAACCTGTCAAATCCACCAGGATCACTAAGACAGAAAACTCTTTTGGGACTCAGTCTTTCAAGCTCTTCTTCAACTTCCTAGAAGACCAAACTAAGCAGTTGTCTTTGGATGATGAATACATGAATGACCTTGAAAACAAAAGGCACAGCTGGAGAAAAGGGAACTCCACTTGCTGACTCCACACCAGCACTGATGGGCAGAGGAAATGCAGCCCATGAGCAACCCCGGTGCACAAAGAGGTAACAGCCAGCTACAAGCATCATTTCATGACAATCTCTGCAGCAAACAAATGTTAGTAGACACCTTAATATATTCTGCCTAAAACATCCCTAGTGTTCTGTATTCATCCTTCACATAGAACTCACTTTTTCATACTCTGCATGTACAAGGAAACCATTTTTCTTCTACCTGTGCCATAGCAGAGGAATTATTAAATGCAAGTGCTGATTTTGTGATCAATCCTCTGTAATAGTGGAATGAGGAGTAGGACAAAAAAAAAAAAAAGGTTTTAAACATGCCTAATACTTTTTACAATCCTTCAAAGAGAAAAATAAGAAAATTAACAGTAGTGCATACAACAAGTTTAGTCAGAAGAGAATCTAAAAGTTTATTTGACTTAAAAGACCTTAAGTTATCAAGCACTCTGTAAAATTAGTCCCTTCTATTTCTTCAATGAAAAGAAAAAAATATGTGAGGAACATTTCTTTTTCTGACATAAATTTTGTAGGCCAGTTTGAGTTGTTGGAAGATCATTTTTATGTGAATGATTTAGAGGTCTTCAGTAGCTCTTTAGTTACTCAAGACCAAATGGCCCAGACAGCATGTTTGTCCCAAATCAAATATATCTTTTTTCAAAACTTAATCTCTAGAACTACTGCTGGTAAAATCTCTACCACATTAGACAGATTTTTTTCTTTCTGAAAAGGAAGAACTACAACAAAAACTGCTAAAAGTAGGTATTTACAGGAAAAGAAGCTAAATCAGAGGTGTAGTCTTATAACGTCT
>VYZP01017212.1:0-17482 GCA_013400635.1 Hypocryptadius cinnamomeus | reverse complement strand
GCTGCTCCCGCCGCCGCCGCCGCTGCTGCCTCCTTCTTCCTTCTCCTCTCGCTGCCAGCCTGCCGAGCCGAGCGGGCCGGGTGCGGCTGNCTCCGGATCGCCGCCCGCCGCCGGAGCTGCGCGGCGGGACCCGGCGGCCTCGGCCCCTCCCCGGAGGAGGAGCCTGAGGAGCGAACCCTTGGCTTTAGGAAGAGCGGTGCCCGCAGGTCCGGGAGGTGGTTCTGCTCCTCTCTTTAGACCAGGTGAGGCACCTCTGGGGTGCTCTGTCCACTTCTGGGCTCTTAAAGACAAGAGAGATGTGGAGCTCCTGTAGCGGGTCTAGCGGAGGCTACGAAGATAAAGGGACTGGAGCATCTCTGTGATGAGGAAAGACTGTGGGAGCTGGGGCTGCTCAGCCTCAAAGATGAAGGGACTGGATCATCTCTGTGATGAGGAAAGACTGTGGGAGCTGGGGCTGCTCCGCCTCGAAGATGAAGGGACTGGAGCATCTCTGTGATGAGGAAAGGCTGTGGGAGCTGGGGCTGTTCAGCCTCAAAGAAGGTAACTCTAAGGGGACCTCATTAATGTGTATAAATATGTAAAGAAGTGTGTCAAGAAGATGGATCTAGGCTCTGTTGATGCTGAGCAATGGGACAAGAGGAATGGGCAGGAACTGATGTCCAGGAAGTTCCACCTGAACAGTGACCGAGCACTGGGACAGACTGTCCAGAGCGGGTGTGGACTCTCCCTTAGTGGAGATACTCCAGAACCATCTGGACACATTCCTGTGCCATGTCCTCCGGGGAGGTTGGACCTGTGACTCACTTTGGTCCCTTCCAGCCTGACCATTCTGTGATTATGAACTGCTGCCTCTGGCCTCTGGCAGGGCACCAGCTCACCCCTGTCCTGCCAGAGAGGGAAAAGATGCTCCCTTGTACCTGCTGTCCCCATCTGTCACCCCAGCAGCCTCTTCCACTCCAGGTGCTCCAGAGTGGTGGCTGGACCCCTCTGCCCTGCCCAGCTCTGCAGTGGGATCCCCAGGCAGGCAGCCCCCAGCCTGGGCAGGTGTGCACAGGTGCTTCCCTGCAGCACTGTCAGACACACATGGAGGTATTTCTGGTGCCAAACATTCACAGACCATCTGAAAGCCAAGGGAAACATTCAGCAGGACATCATTAAAGAAGAAAGAATCCATTTATTTTAGTTGCCTCCTGGTTTCCTGATCCTGCAGTGTTTCAGAAACCCTATATGAAAGGTCAATTTACTTATATAAATGCACACTTCCTGCTGCAGGTGTATTTCTTCATCATGACCACCTCACCAGAGCAAAACCCCCTTTGCTATTTCCTTCATGCAAGACTGAATAGCTGATACAGTTACCTCATGCAGGTTTATCTCTGTAAGTCTGTCCCTTGTGTAGCACCACACATCCCTGACAAATGACCCCCTTAAGGCCTCACTGAAGTGTCTGATGTTGTTCTCTTTTCCCTCTCATCTTGCACTGCCTGTGCTGGGAATACCAAGAAAAGAAACTCTGACTCCCAGTGTGATGTTCCTTAGGCTCCACATGTCAAACACTTAGACACGTGCTCAGCTTTGCTCCATGATCCCAAGGCACCTTTCCTTCACCTTCTCCCAGGCAGTGAAGGAACCCTTCACCCTTATATTCACATTTGCAGAATCAGGGTCTCAGAGTTGTACCTGAACCATTGCAAATGCAGGTGGGTGCTGTAAAATCTGCTGCTTTAAAGCTTCTTGGTGGCAAATACTGATTCCATCTTTCTTGCTGAGATTTGTAAGTAGTGAATCAGAGATTTAAAAAAAAATCATTTCTCCAAATGCTACACATGTCCTACTTGGAAAGTTAATGCACTGCTCTTGATAATCACCAGTCTTACCTTCTGAGGAGTTGATTTGCATGAGCCGTGTGGCTGCACTTCTGCACCAACACCAGAAGGAACCCAGGCACCGTCTATTCAGACTGGTGCACAGACACACACACAGGAAAAAAGATTTGTCTTTTTACAGCAGAAAAGGTCAGACCCATCACAGTGCATCTGTATACATGGTTAGCCATCCCAAATTATCACAACAACTATTCATCATCATGTGAAATCCTCTTTTTTTTTTTTTAATTGCTGTTGCCTTGGCCCTTTTAAAATTCCTTAAAGAATTTAATCTTGCTTGAGTATCTTCCTATTCTGTTACAAGCAGCTTGCAAAAAGCATGATCCAAACAACCCCAGAAAACCCTGACATTTTTCATACTTGAAGTAGAAACTGCATCTCCCATTCAAATAAATGCTTCCTGTAATCCATTCCCCTGGCATCACTGAAACCTGCTGGCTGCCACACTTGGCACAGCTGCTGTCTCTGCTATGCCAGCGTGGGTCACCAGCAGCTACAATTGCCAGAAGCCATGAAATAAGCAGGAATACAGGGAGAGGCAGCAGCAGGAGCTCGTGCTGCTGGTTGCACAACAACCTCACAGAGGGGCCAGAGGTCGGGCAGAGATAAAAGGAGATCTACATGCTTAAAAAAACAGAACACACACCCACAAGGTTTAAAATAACATGTGTAATCTAGAGCCTCACAGAAAAAACAAACAGAAATCACACTTTGCATGTTGCTTTCCAGAGGGAAACACAAATGAAGGGTTTGGTCCAGGAAATTGTTGTGTTGGGTAGAAAGTGTGGCAGCGGTTTGGCTTTTAAAGCCCTGGCAGTGTTTGTACCAGAGGAAATAGAAAAGGACGAGTTCTTGTCTGCAAAAGCAAACAGAAGTAAAGGTGTATGATGAATGAGATGTTTTCATGTGCTTGGGATGGTGGTTCTCTCAGAAGAGATAATCTAATTTCCCAGTTAACACTTTAAAATTTACTTTCACAAGTGATGCTCTAACTCCTCAAGTCCAGACAAAGCAAAACACTTTGAAGTGGGTGGATGTCAGTGTTGTCTTCACTGAATAGGTGATGCTGGCTGAGCAGAGGTCTGGATGCCAGCTATTGCATCCCTTAACTGATTAAGATACTTATTTTCTTTCCAGTAAATTGCATAAAAATACCTTTTATGATTCATAATTGCACAGTTGGAAAAGACTAATCTGTTTGGCCACAGAGTGATTGCTTTGTCTTAGGGGAATAAAAAAATTCATAACTTATTTACATAATAATGGGTTGTTAAATAGTATTTGACTATCTAAAAATTGATATTTACTTAGACTTTATTCCTGACAAGTTGCAGGATTCTGAGAACTGATATAATCAAGATTTTTGGTTGCCTTTATTAGTTTTACATGCTTTGTTTTCCCAACAGAGCAGCTGGAATATTGTATAAGCAATTGACATCAGCACTGGGTGCAATCCAGATATAACCTGCCATCAAGCTTTGGCAGACAAAAAAAAAATAAATCCAAAGGAGCCAAAAACAAGAGAGGCTTTGAAGGCTGTGCCTGTGTGTTTGGGAGTAGATGGGCACTTGGAGGGGCTGGAAGCTGTCCAGCTGAGTTAGCACATTATGTTCTGCCTGTTGAGAAATTCTAGTGCTGGCTCAGTGCCACACTAACATGACCACAGAATTTCCACACTGGTACTTTCATTGCATGTATCTTGCCAGAAATCCAGTGGGAATCACCAGCTGGTAGCTTTAGGAAAAGACATCAGCAGACACAACCACTGGGCCAGCACAGCCTTTTCCTCAGGCAGAGCAGGGCAGTACCTGAGTACTAAAGATGACTTATGAAGAAAACACCCTGTAACATGTGGAACATGGGCAGAGAGGAGCAGTAAAACTGTGTAAAGATGCCTACATAAAGATAAATATTGGTCAGCCTGGAGGAGACAATTAGAAATAGCAGCATTTATTTGAAACCTGTGAGTTGTCTGTTGGACTCTGCCTGCTCTGACTCTTCCCAAGGCTTTCCAGAGGGCTGGAGAGTGGGGTGGTTAAACCACCTCATGCTGTCTAAGGAAGGATCTGTCAAAAAAGTGTCTGTAGCAGCAATGGGTTTTTTTGGGGATCTGCTGAAGGGAGCCCTGGGCAGAGCTGCTGCATGTGGCCTGGGATCAGTGGCTGCTGGAGCAGGGATGGAGGTTCCCTGGAACAGCTCTCACACCTTCAGCCACCTGCTCACAGAAAAATGAACAAGGATGTTCTGAGAATGCAGAATTTAAAACAAAAACACAACCAAAGCCAAAACACAACCAAGGTGTATTATTATAGATGGAATCTGTGAAACACCATGGTCCATGAAAAATGCAAATGTATTTTGAGGAACTTATCTTGAAGAACTTAATTCTGCTTCCTGCAGGAAATGGGATTGTTTTTCTTGTTATTTTGCCCTTATTTCTACTCTTAGATTTCCTGAAGAGCTGGGTGGAAGTGCAAGATATAGCTACAGAAACAATTGCTGAGGAGTAAACAGAGTGAATTGGGCAGGTAGGCTGCTGGCAGATTTCCTTTCTCCTTGCTTGCAGACTTGATCACTGAAGGGTAGTTCGATGAGGAGGGAGCACTGAGGCATATTGTAGCAGAAATCAAATACCAGAACCATGGTAAAATAGAAAGCAGACCAGAACAGAGCTTGCACTAAAGCAATTGTCTTGCAAGTCATGAATAAGAGGATGTTCAAATGTATTTGGGCTGACAGGAATGAGGAGACAACAAATTAGTCCCATCTACCTCAATCATTTCATTATTGTCTATTGAATTAATTCTGAATTACCAGATTAGGACTTCAGGGGTATAGACAAAAGGATTGGGCTGCTTGAGCTTTATGTCATTACAAGCTCTGCCTGAATAAAGAAGCTTAGGCTTGGAGTTTTATTTAATACAAAAAAAAACCCCCAAAAAACAAAAACCAAAACAAAAAACAAACAAACAACAAAAAAAAACCAACCAAAAAATAAACCAACCAAACCCAAAAACACTTCCACAGAAAAATAGAGAAAATTGTAATATTGGTGCTGCTTTATTCTTGTACTGACCATAAGATTTTATTTTTTTTTAATCTCATGAATGCAACCTGCTTTCTTGGTATCACTAGTAAGGTTGACTGTTGTCAAAGTCTTGAGAAAAGACAGCAGCAATTTCCTAAATGGAACCACAGGGACCTCTGTATGTCCCCACTGCACTTTAGTGAAAAGGGAGACCCCTTAGGTAAAAGGAAAAACCTGACAATTTTCCCAGGTGTCTGAAGAATGGAATGCAGACTGTACTTCAAATTGAGCAGTGAGGTCAGAGAAATGGGAGGCAGGATATAAATACAACAGAACACTTTCCCTTGGATAATCTGCAGGAGGGAAATGAAAGGTCATATTTAGCCAAGAGACAAAAAAAGCATTATCTGTATTTCAGGAATGGCTTTCACACAAACTTAGGTTTTTGAATCGTCCTGCCTTCAGGAATATGCAATGTTAATTGTACTTGGAGGAGGCATTTGTAAACTGAGTGGCTAGAAAGGTCATTTGCTTGTTCTTCTGACTTAGTTATGAGCACAAAAAGAGGCTATCTATTTGGCATACACACAGAGTAAGCAGATTTCATTTTGCCTGTAAAGAGCTTAAAAAGAGCTGTGTGGAGAGAAGTTCCCATTTTGCAAAGGATTTTGGTATTTCAGAATCTTGCTTAATTCTCAATTGGATGAAAAAACCCCAGTATATGGAACTTGGTGACAGTAAATTCCACTTTGTCCACTGTTTGTTCCCATCATCTCAGAAAATATTCAAAGTGTGCCTGATGATATTGCAGAATATTAAAAAGACCTGAAATGTATATTCCCAAACAAGAACTCTCCTTAGGATATTATTTCAATTCCCTAATCCCACATTTTTCCTCCAAAAAGGCTGTTGAAAACAATCTGGTTTATAGTTAAGTGTCAGGAGGAATAGATCTCATTTCATTAAGGTTTTCCTGACAGCTCCTGTTAACACTTTGCTAATATCTGTTACCAGCCATGCATTACACTTTTATAAGGAGAAGGATGGAAATTTCTGTCTTCTAAGAGGGAAAAAAAACATTTCCTTGCAGATTTCTGTTCTTTAAAGTTTGGTCAAAAGACATAATCCTGCCCAGGTCTGGCCTACCAAAAGCAATGAAGGATCACCTGCATCTCAAATTGAGCCTAGAGCAAAACTCAAACTGACTTCAGTGGCAAGGACTGGCCCTCCCAGAGTCACCAACTCTGTCAGGAATGGTTGAGTAATGTGAGAAGTGAGGAAACCAACCTGTGAGTCAGGCAAATTATCTCCACTCGTCCTGTTAATTTTGGTGGCAGAAGATGAAAAGGCAGCTCCCCAGAGCCTCACTGCTGGCAGGGTGGAGAAGAGCTGGTTCAGGAGGCACTGCCCCTCGAAGAAGGATGCATGGTGGGACAGGGACAGAGATCAGTGAGCTCCTGAGGGCAGGAATTCCCAAGTGCTCCGAGTGGGAGTTAAGCAGCGTGCTGCCTTTACCATCTCAGAGGCTGTGTGTGCACCCTGCTGTATTTTTATCACCCCCTGGAAGCAGGACACTGATTGAAACACAGAGGTCAACAAATAGTCCTGTAGTTTTGAATGTTCATTGTGTGTTTTCAGAGCTTGGTCAGTGCTGGAAGGAAGTGTTCAGGTTGTTTCACAGGCCTGGCACAGCAGCATTTTCCCTGCAAAATCCCTGAACTGCAAAAGTCTCCCCCTCCTAAGAGAGAGTAAACTCCAAGGAGAAACAGGAGCATAACTGGCCTTAAAAGTGCTTTTTGGCCATTTCTCTCTGCAGAAGAGCTGAAAACCAAAAGAGGAGCTTAAAATCAAAGTGAGGACCTGCAAGGCAGGATAAAAGGACATCCAGGGCTGTCCTCTCCCACAGGAGGCACCTTCTGACATCTTCATTCCAGCAGCCTTTTCCTTCCCTGTGTTGTTGTTCCTTCCCTCTGTTTTTAAGCACCTCTGGCAGCAATGGCTTTGGGTTTTAATGGAGCTCTGGCTCCCTGTGGGACTTCTGTCAAACTCAAACCAGGAGCTTCCTCAGGGTCACTCACAGCTTCTGCTGTCCCTGCCAGGGTGACTGGCAGTGCTGGCAGCTGCCAGCTCAGCCAGCAGCAAGGGCAGAGCAGGTAATCAGCACAAATTACCCTCTCAGGACTTTGGACAAATGAAATTTGTATACAAGATCAGCAGGACCTTACGAATATTGCTCCTTTGACAGAAAAGGGAAAAGAACAGGAAAATAAGGATGATAGTAAACCTCCTTTCAACAGTGACATACCTGAAGCTTAACTTTAATCTGACATTGAAATGCATCCAAATTCAACTAGAAGACAAGAAACTACAAAATGAATTCTTCTTGTCATTAATTATATAGAAGCTGTAGCTGTCCTCACAAGACAGTTTCTAGGTATGGAAGACTTTAAATGATGCCTCCCTCATTTAAGTAAAATGATCCTGTTGTAAAGACATTTTTTTCTATCTGCCAATTCTGGGTGCTGAGCAGTTTAACTTCTATAAAGAAAGAGTTCTTAGCTGCTTCTCAAGAAAACTGAGCTGCTTCAGACCCTTTTCCTTCTTCAGAGCTCTGAAACAATAAGCAAGAGCAATTAATGATCATTATTAGTGGTCATCCAGGGGAGTGGCTCTGATGTCTTGTCACTGATGTCTTGTCACTGCTTCCTGTTTGTGTCACAGCTGTTCCCTGAGCCACGTCACCTTCCAGGCCAAAAGACACGTCTGGTTATTTTTGTCCTCGAGTTTAACAGGGAGCACCTCCCTCTGCATTCCAAACATTAATTCCCTTGTCACTCTGAGCCTCAGTGTCTGCTTAGAATTAATTTGCCATGACAGACCAAGAGAGCACTTTTATAATTAGAGGCATTACCTTATCATAGATAAAAGAATTTAGCCAATCTTAGGTGCAAGGGACAAACAGAGGCATCACCAAGATGTGCACTTATGTCAGCTCTGCAGGAGGTGAGCAGAGCAGTGGTTTGCATATTCTGCAATTGTTTATTAACTGTACATTATGCAAATTAGGCTTCCCTAGTCAAATGCTGGGAGTGTGCAGAAAAGAGAAATAAGCATACAGTTTGGAGTCAATAAATGTATAATGCTCTGCCAGCTACTAAAATTTAATTTCAGCATTCTTAACTGCTTCAAAGGCAAAGTGCTCTCAAATGAGTAACTGGACGTTAACTCAGAAGCTGGAAGGGTTCCTATGAACACAGAGGTATTTAGCAATAGTCTCTTCCTTTTTCATCTTTACCTAACTGAAGACAAAAAGAGACTTGCCACAGAAGGGACACCTTATTACTGTTCATACATTATTTAAATATTGGCTATTTAGATTCCTACCTATGAAAAGGAAGAAACCCACCTGAATATGGTGTAGCATAGAGTGATGACCCTGTTTTTCTTCTGGTTTGGGTGGTGGAGCTTTGATTTAGGGCATAAGGTGACCTCCACCCATTTTCCAGCCACTTGCCAGTCCTGTCTGCCTCAGAAGCATCACCTGCTCTGCCCAGTGCTTGTCTAGTTCACTGCTTTTCACCAAGCATATCCTTGCCTGGCTCCTCTTGTGAATCCTTGGCCATTAAATTACTGTGCAAAGTGATGGTGAGGTGATTTGTCTGACTCCTGTATGAGAGAAAACAAAAAGTGGACTGGTATTTATTTATTATTGAGCATCAATAAACACACTCAAAAATGAAAGAATCTAGGTGGAGGAATGGCTTTAAAATCTAAAATGTTGTTTCCAGGCCAGACCAGCTGAACTGCTGGGAGCTCTCATAAGGCTGAGGGGGTCTCAGGTCACATCCCAGATGTTACCAGGTTCAACACACAAAAGGCACCGGCTGGGAAAAGCTGAGAGGAAGAGGCAGAGGGTTGGAGTGACGTCTGGAGATCATCCAGTCCAACTCCTGCCAAGGCAGGGTCACCCAGAGCAGGTGACACAGAACACATCCAGGTAGGTTTGGAATGTCTCCAGAGAGGGAACTCTGTGTCCTCCCTGGGCAGCTGTTCCAGAGCTCTGCCACCCTCCACGTAAAGAAATTCTTCCCTATGTTGAGGTGGAACTACTTGTGTTTATTTCATGGCTGTTGCTCCTCATCCTGATGCTGAGAACCACTGAACAAAGTCTGACACTGTTTTGAAATTAGCCTGGGCAGCAGTGGGGGGAAATGTTGAGAAGAGCTTTAATCTGTGAAACAGTTAACAGTTGATGGGCAAATTCCGGGTGATGTCCATGTGTTAGAAAAACCAATTAAGAGTTTAGGGCTTGACATACTTTGTGCACTCAGACCTGGAGAAGGAAGTTAGCAGAGCCTGGGAGGGAAATTTATTGTTGAGAACTGAACAGAATTTATAAACTACATTACATAAAGCAGAGATGCCCTGTCTGGGAAAAAGATAATAAAAAGACTGAAAAATGTGGACTAATTAGCATGAGAAGCGAGAAATCAATAACAAATAGAAGACAGAATACTAATTAATGAAGAGAACTATGTGAATTGTCAGCTAATTAACATTAATCTCTTCGCTGAAATGTATAAATAGATAAGCGTTTTGATGACTGACACGCATGTTGAGGGGAGCCATCCCCACGTTCCTTCAACTCCGAATCATGAGTGCCGCCTTTCTAAGGAGCAGCTTGTTGAGTTTATTTTTATTTCCCGGCGCTCGGGGTTGGGGTGTCCGGGCAGGCCCCGCCGCGCTCGCTCGGTTGTCACAGCGACGGCGACGCCGCGGCCATGTCGGATCTGGGCTCCGAGGACGCCGACGAGTCCGGGGAGGCCGGGGGAGATATCGGGGTCCGCGGGGCCGGGAGGAGCGGGAGGACAGCGGGGAAGGGAAGGGGAAAGGGAAAGGGAAGGGAAGGGAAAGGGAACAGCCCCGCTCAGTGCCCGCCGCGCCGGGCAGGGTTGCCGCGGGCAGCCCCGGCGCGGGGTCTCGGGAGTGCGGCTGTGCCACCCGCCCGGCTTCTAACACGGGTCTGGGACAACGCGTCCACGCTTTGCAGTTGTGTGCCAAGAAGGCTGGCGGTGCCGAGCTGTAGCAGCTTTCCTCAAGCAGCTGTGTCCCTCTGATGAGTTGGATTGTGCCTTTAACCCTTTTCCCTCCGCGGTTGCCAGGAGTACGAAGGCGATCGCGATGGCGAAGGGCAGCGGCACGGGTTCGGGAAGGCGCGGCTGCCCAATGGTGACACCTACGAAGGGGAATACGAGCGTGGTTTGAGGAGTGGACATGTAAGACACCCACCCTGGCTGTGGTTCTGCTTCTGAAGTTGGGTTATTTGGGCTCTGTATGAGAACTGACAGGTATTTCATATGTACCAAATGTGTTTCAGGGGACCTACAGGTTTAAAAACGGTGCTCTCTACACTGGGAACTACCTTCAAAACAAAAAGCATGGCAAAGGTGTCTTCTTTTATCCAGATGGATCAAAATATGCAGGTAAAGCAATGAACACAATTGCAGGGATTTCTGTAGCCGAAAGGACACATTCCCCCCCTCACTCCACCTCCCCCCAAAAATGACAAGAGAGAGTGAATTTGAGAATGTCTTATTTTAAGAAGATACAAAAAAATACAATATATTTTCCAAGATATATTGCTACAAGATATTTTCCTCTTATTCTCTTTTTAGTAACAGTTCTGAGGAGCTTGGGGTTTATTTATGGGGATTTATGTTAGGACATTTATTAGGTCTATCACTGAAAAAAATAAGTTTCTTAATAGAGTCCTTATTTAGGGTTTGGGACACCTGAAGTTTGAAGAAGTAATGAAAGTTAGAGTTCCCCTGCTTGTGGGAGAGTACCTGAAACAATCAGAATCTATCAGTTAAGTTTCAAAGGACAATATTTTCCACCTCATTTCTAAGCTAGGAAAGAAGAGACATTCACATTGTGAGGGCTAAAAGCTGAGAGCAAAAAGAGCAGCCCAATCCTGCCTTGCAGGAACATATGCACTGAGTTTTTTTGGGTTTTAAAAAAATTTATTTTAAGTTTGATTAGAAGAATAATTAAGATAGAAACCATCTAGCATCCTTCTGAATAGATGTGCCCCAATACTGACAGGACAACTTCAGCAAATGAGTCAAATTAAAGTAGCTCCTCTTTAAATTAATGTGGAAATGTCACATTATCTAATGCAACTGTAATACATTACCCAATTCAAAGACAGGACTGGGTTGTTATGTGTTCATAATGGTCATAGAGAGTGATAATGAAGGCAGGTAATTATAGAAAAATGGAAAGGGAAGTCAGGCAGCAGCATAAATACATGTGGAGAGGAACAGACTGATGAAAAAAGAGCAGGGGACTCTACTTCAGAGTAAGGAATGGTGTAAGGAATAGCGAGGAATCCCAGCAGTGCCATAGCTTTCTTTTCCTTCTCTAATACTTGTATGATAGTGTTACAAACTGGCCACAGTGAAATAAACCAGCTCTCACACTGCTTTTATCCTTTTGTCCTTGCAGGAGACTGGGTGCACGACCAGAGACAGGGCTATGGAGAATATCTGTATGCAAATGGAGACACCTATACTGGAGAATGGGCTAACAACAAGAGGTTTGTTTCATTCCACGGGGATGTTTCAGGTCACCCAATGGCATTAAAATGCAAACATTATTTTCAGAGCATGTCTGACTGCAGCAAATGAGGTCCAGGGGTGACCTTGGCAATTTAGTCCAGCTTGAGTAGTTTCAGCTGCTTAATTAATACAGTTTTAATACCTTAATTATAACAACAGCCTAAATTCTTAATGTTCACTGGTATAAAAATTATTATTTTCTCCCTAGGCATGGGCAAGGCACATATGTCTATAAAGACACAGGATCTAAGTATGTTGGTTGTTGGGTAAATGGAATCCAGAATGGACCAGCTGAACTTATCCACCTAAACCACAGATTTAAGGGCACATTTCTCAATGGAAAGGTAAGTGTGCTTTCTATTCATCTGAACAGTTAGCATGGAATTGCCTTAATATGACCTATTTCCACTTAAAATAAGAAGCTAGGCTTCTGATCTTTTGTAGTATTTCCTGTACCATAAGTGTAACACATGAAACTGAATTATTCTATAAACACAATGCCAAGTTTCAGTTGCTTTCAAACTGTAGTGTTACTGACTATTGTATGGAATTTGTAGTAAAGGATATTTTACATTTCTGTGCTTAGAATGGATTAGCTGTTCAGTTCTCCTGATAGTTTTTGTGTTTTTATGCAGCCTTTAGGTCGTGGCAAATACATCTTTGATATTGGATGTGAGCAGCATGGTGAATACATACAACCAGTGCAGGTAAAAGAAATAGTGCAACAGCACTCAGTAAATCAAATCTATTGTTGAGGAATATATAAAATGCCTTACAGACAGTGATGTGAAAGTAGATCTTATGAGTCAAAAAGGGTGGAAACTCATGCATTCTTAAGAACTAAATGAGGTTTCATTTTGCTTTTTTTAAATGTTTTCTACTGTGTAAGCTTTGAAAAGTACAAGGTGTGATTTTGCACTGCTTGCAGACATGAATCCTTTCTGCTTAAAAAGAATCAGGACCTTCCCAAAACATTTCAAGCTTCAAATCACAGAGGAATATAGATATATTTGTGTACACATTTAGCCTCTATTGCATTTTCTTCTGAACACCAGAAAACAATGAGCAATATTTTTTGTGTTTCTGAACTGCCTGGTGCTATGCATACAAATGGTAATTTCCAGCAGGGTCATGTTTGTGAAAAATGTTCTATTGTTGTTCTGGTCATGTTAGGAGCTTAATATCCACAGCTTCTAATAATTGTAGGAAGTGGTTGGGATCAAAGTCTGTTTTCCCTTCTTTATGCATGAATGTTTTGAAACATATCTGTTTGATATGGTGCAAAAATAGCTACAGAAGAAATATATTCTAATATTACTGTTTGATTTTTTTTTAATGGTCACATTTTAGCTTAGAGTTTGCTACCTCTGTTGTCTGACACATTAGTTCCTGTTACACACTCTTTGAAAACTCTCTGATGCAGCAATCGTTCTGAAGGATAAAATAATAATAATCAAAATCCAATCCATTGTGATAGAGATTTGCAAAGCTTGGAGACTGTTTTGCTTTTTTGCTGGCTAAAAGCAACAGATCCTCAAATTAAGTATCAGATTCATAGGAGTATCCAGAGTAATGTGTGTTTCCTTAGTTCAGTTGGGAATTTTTAGATGTCACTAAGTCCTGTCACTAAAGATTAAATTTTGCCCTTTTGCTTTAGTTGAAGTAATTACAGAACAAAGCCCATTAAAAAAAAAAAAAAAGATAATAAATTAGCTAATAATACAGACACTGATTCAATTATTGACTCCTTCATATTCGTGGAAAAAACATGATTTTTAATAAATTTTAAAAATATTTTCCCATTTCAAAACCATAAGCTCTGTGCACAACCTTACTCCTTCCTAGATCCTTTCAAATGTCCTCCCTGGGCTAAGATTGAGGCAGAAACAGCTGGTTTTTCAGTCTGTTTCTGTGTGAGACAGACAGTGCAGCATCTACCAGACAGAGCAGCAGGTAGCAATCATCAGTAACAGCCAACTGATTTCATCAGGGTTCAAAAACTTGGTACTTCTTGTCCAAGATTTGCAGCTGCTGAAGTTCCTCCACCTGTAAATACTTTCATTGCCATTTTGATCCCAGATAAGGAGGTTTTAGTAGATTAACCCATCATCTTAGTTACTGTCTGTAGGATGAGAGCCTGGATTTCATGAATTCTCTTCTAGGAAAAAGAGGAGGAAGAAGAGGACGAACCACCATTACCTCTCGAACCAATATGGAAAGTATCAGAAATTACCAAATTAACACCCTGGTCTCCCCATGATGAGGAGCTGCTAGTCCCCAGAGAAGCAGGAGGTGCAGAAGCTGAAGAGGAGAAAATTCCATCAGCTATAGGTTTGTTCTGGGAACATCTGGAAACTCCATGTTTTGACTATGTTTTACAGGTTTAATATCAAGTGATGCGAGAGGGTTTTTGTGTTTTGTTTTGTTTTTCCTGTCATTTTCCATGTGTTGAATGTTTGGAACTTCCAAGTCCATTCATAAACTGCACAATATGTATGTATGTGTTTTATTTCACATAGCATGAGATACGACTGTCTTGGGAAGCCTGTGAGTTATTTGACTCTATATCATGGCTTATTATACAAACTTGATTATAAACAGAGAAGATTTTGTGGGATTTCTCATGTGAACAACAACTGCAGCCTTCAGTAGGACTTAGGAGCTATTACATGGAAACAAAGGATGAGTGCAAATTTGTAAAATTGGTTTTCTTTGGTATTTCTAATTTCTTGTATTTCAGATACTGAGGAGGGTGGGGATCACCCAGCAGGTGATGCAGGAGAGGAAGGGGAGGGAAGGAGAGAGGAAGAAGTAAATCAAGGTCAGGAGGATCAAGGTGAGAAATGGGGCATGTGTGCTCATTCTTTAATTAGCAGTCAGGGTATGAAATTGTGGATGTCAATCAGCTGAAGCCATGCTGCTGCTGGGAGACCATGGGAACCTCTGCCTTTCATAAGGAGGGCAGTCCTCTGGAGAAGTAAACTATGAGAAGTCAAATTCATATACTGCTACAGAACAAATTAAAAGTGACACTTCTGTGCATATACACTTGACAGCACTTGCAGAGCTGAATTTGTAAGAGATTGAATTTCCAAACTATATATTTTTTTTTAAAACTGAGAGAAAATATGTCAGATCCTGAGAAGTTCAGGGAGTTTTGAGCACTTCACTTTTCTCTCATGAATACAACTGTGTATTCTTAATTCCCTCATGTGTAGTTCAAAAGCAGGCAAAACAAATATGAAGAAACAAATTTTTGGTGTTCTTATGCATTCTTGTTTGAATAGTCTCT
Organism: Hypocryptadius cinnamomeus; assembly: GCA_013400635.1. NCBI lineage: Eukaryota > Metazoa > Chordata > Aves > Passeriformes > Zosteropidae > Hypocryptadius > Hypocryptadius cinnamomeus. Next base: position 2,656 of record VYZP01017212.1, on the reverse strand, counting down.
GGTTGGTTTGTTTCTCCTACAAACCAAGGAGATTTGAAATTCAGGTGCTCAGGTTTTCTTCCAGGCAGTTCAGAAGATACCTGTTTTAAATACACTTTTACAAGCAACAGCAGGGATGCATCCATGTTTACTCGTATTTAGCTTATAAGCCTCCAACCAATTGTGTTCTTTTATTTATTATTTAAATTTACAAGCTTACCTATCTGATATGAAAATATCAGATAAATTTATCTATTTGTAATCAGTCCATTTTACAATAAATCCAAGCCAAGCACTGTCTTTATGGATTACAAAATAAATTAAACCATATGAAAATGCCTGGAGGTATACACTAAACATTTAGGTCAGCTCTTGTAGTTTTCCATTTGATTTTAATTTTCTGAGCACCAGCTCTGAAGGTGTTCTCCAGTTTCAGGGCAGAACAGGCAGCTGGCTGACCTGGTATGTAGGACTGACATCTTACAGGATCCCTGGGCTTGGGTCAAATCCATCAGAAATCACAGCAGATTATAGCTCTGCTTTGGATTTGGCAAAAGTGCATTGAGTCTGGTTTGTCTCAAAGACCCTTGGACTCAAATAACCATTTGGACTGAACTTGATTCTAATAAATGTTCTGGCCCAACAAAACAGAGCAGTTCTGGTTTTCCTAGTGGCTTTTCTAGGGTGTTTTTGAGAACAAATGAGCCCAGGTGTCTGTCAGATACAGCACAGAGGCAGATGCCCATGCCTGAAAACACAGCAAAGTGATAGATTCAATGTTCCCTCCAACTCTTTATTTCCAGAATCAAGGAGTTGGATGATTTTAAACATTTTTCAGCATAGGTCTCCATCCATAATTAATGAGGCAACATATTGTTCCCCTTGTCTTTAGGTTTAGCAAGATTAAGTTATAGGAAGAGGGAATGATTTGAAGAAAATATGCATCCTGTGAAGAGCAGATATAACAAAATCTGTTTTCTTTGCAGCCTGGTATTCCCTGCCCCTCTACCATCATTCTTTTTCCACAGAGAAATTCCTTCTTTTTTGTTCTGCATTCCTTGTGATATCATCTAACCAGGAGGCATTTTTTGGCTGTTCAGAGTTACATATGGGCTGGCTGGCAGTCAGTGTGGGTGTACTGAGTCTGTCTGCCAGCTGACAAATGATGTAAACAACTTCAATTCAAGTACTGGCATCGAAAGGCAGTGGGTGAGGAGGACTGAGGTGGACAGCAGAGTTCTAGAGTTATGTTTTAGATAGCTGGGATTACTTTCCAGTGTTTTGTAATAAAATGCATCTCTATGCCCTGTCTTTCCTTCTACTCCACAGAAATTACTGATTTTGGAGGATGAACCAGAGGAAACAGAGGAATTGGGTACAACTAAAGGAAAAGACCCAAAAAATGAAATTTCTAAGTAGATGATTTAGTGTGGTAAGCCTACAATATTTTTATTTGTAAAAGAGTGTGTTAAGATGTTTTGAATAAACATTTCTAGGTGCTTTGAATAAACATTTCTGTCAGTGTTCTGTCTGGAATGTGTATCTTTGGACTTTTTATACTCTCAGATTCTCACAGCAACTTCCTTTATTCCATGTAGCCAGTAATTAGGTGTCAAATCCAGTGTGGAATTATTCCCCGCTGTGGTCCATGGCACACACTGAAATGGTCTGGAATTTCAGTTTCCAGCAAGGAAAAGATGTTCCCACCCTTTAAGGCAAAGCTCTGAAGGGGCTGAAAGCCAAGTGGAGCGAGATCTTGCAATGACTTTGCCTGACCATCTTTCATAACTTAATCAAGGGTTGCTTTAGCATGTGGATTGGGAAAAAAAATCAGGTGAGGGGTCTTTGCTGGGAGCTGCCATGGGTAAAGATAAACAGTATGAAAGAAACAGAGCAGCCAAAGAAAGAAAGAAGAGAAAGGACACAAATAGCACTAAGCTGAGAAGGTGGCACTCTGAAATCCAAAGTGGAACTTCCTGAAAAGGAATGAGACAGAAATAAAGAAATCTGAAACTTTGGATTACTATGAAATTTCTCCCTTTATCACAAACCTCCTCCTGATAACAACAATCATGCAGCACAGTTTTCAGAAAGTCCTTAGTTCTGAATTGATGTTGCAGGCTGTGGACACAACGAAACATGGAATGGGCTTTCTCCTCCTTCCAGTTAATTTGACATCCTCAGGAGAGGAGGCAGCAGGAAGAAAAGGGCAGCTTGCATTCACCCTTCAACAGGATGCTTGGCAGGGGAGGAAAGGTCTTGTGATCTCTGTAGCTGTTCCTACAGGGATGTGAAGGCTGATACCAGAACCACAAGGGTCACTTTGAGGGGTGCCTTCCTGCAGCTGTTGGGTGTTGAGGGGCAGCACTGCAATTTTATTCACTGGGCTTTGTAATTCTGCCACAAGCCAGGTGAGTAGGCCTCGGCCTCCTGGACACAAAGATTCTGTGATCTTTCTATTTTGGAGGAGAAAGCCAGGCCAATTGGTAGCCAAAGGCCAGTGCCCACAGGTGACACTAGCAGGGTTCTTTATTGCATGAAAAGATGTGTGGGGCTGTTCATTTAACTCTGCAGTTGTTGCTTAGTGTGCAAACAGCATTGCTCAGTAATACTTAGGGAAGTGTTACTTTTGTTGTATGAAAACCGACAAAAACTCTGAATTTGACACTGGTGTCTT
>VYZP01017205.1:0-16487 GCA_013400635.1 Hypocryptadius cinnamomeus | reverse complement strand
CCAGCCCCCCCCCCCCCGACAGGGCCCGCCCTGAGCACTGGCCATGCCCCGTCCCGCAGGGCCCCGCCCCCACCCCGATGCTGCACGGACCACGCCCCCGGCATGGGTCACGTCTTTGCCTAGGCCACGCCCCCAAGTCAGGCCACGCCCCTGCACGGCACCGGGGCAGCGCCTCTGTGCCAGGTTGTACTGAACAGTATAACCCAGTAGCACCCCGTACACTGCAGTATAACTCAGTACAACCCAGCACAGCCCAGTATAGACCAATATAGTCCAGTATAAGAGAGTATAACCCAGTACAGCCCAGTATTTTCCCCGAAGGAACCAAAACCAGGTGCTTCAGTCTGAGAAAGGGGAAGAGGAACAAAGAGCAGCACGTGGCAGCAGGGGAACGGCGCGGGATGGGGGGGGGGGAAGAGGCTTGGGTGTCCCAGGGACCCCCCAGACTCAGGAGTCTGCGCTGGGGGGGGGGGTGACCCAACTGTGTGGCCTCGTACCCCTACCAGCCCCTCGGGGACCCTTAAATCTGTCCAGGCAGGGGCCTCCTCCACCCACGCCACAGGGAGGTGGGTGGAGCAGTAGCGACAAAAAGCGATACCCCAAACTTCCCGTTTCTAACCCCAAAATCACCCAAAGCAGAGGCAGTGGCACGGTGGGAACTTGATGGGGAGCAGGGGGTCCCCAAAATACCTGGGGACTGGGGGGCAAGGGGTCCTTGGGGTGCATGGATGTTCTTTGGCCCTGGCGGAGGTCCCTGGGCTGTGATTGGGGTCCCTGGGGTGTGTCTGCCTGGGCTATGGATGGAGGGCATCTCTGGGCCCTGAAGGGAATCCCTGGAGTGTGTGTGTGTGTCCCTTGGGGTGTGGACAAGGAGTCCTTGGACGCAGAGTGGGGATCCTGGTGTTCTGGTGGGGGTCTCTGGGGTATGGATGAGGGGTCCCTGGTCCCTGAGTAGGGTCTTTGGGATGGTGATGGGGTCCCTGGGTTGCGAGGGAGATCTCTGGGGTGGTGGGGATCCCTGAGCCCCAAGTGTAGTCCCTGGGCCTCGAGGGGGGTCTCTATGGTACCAAGGACATGCCTCATCCTACTCTCTCTCCCACTGCATCCAGGATCTCCCCAGGGTGAATCAGGATGTGCACTCCACTGCTGGTGACGCTGGTGACACTGGTGATGGTGCCTGCAGAAGTCTCTCCCTATGGCTTCCACAACTGCATCCAGGCGCCATGGGATCCTGGGCTGTTCCGCTGCATCCAGCGCTTCCTGAGCACCGTAGGGGCTGCAGTGGGTGACCTCCCCTCCACTGCCACATCCCTCAACCTCTCTGTCAACATCTTGCGCCAGGTGCCCCCCGGTGCCTTTGCCCACCTGCCACGGCTCTACACCCTTGATCTGACCCACAACCAGCTGGAACTCTTGGCCCCAGGGGCTTTCTGGGGGCTGTCAGCACTGGCCCACCTAGACTTGTCCCACAACAACATGTCAGTGCTGGCCACAGGCATGTTCACTGGGCTGGGCAACCTGAGCACACTGAGGCTGGACCACAATCCGCTACAGAAGGTGGCCCCCAGGGCTTTCCAGCCACTGGCTGCACTCAGCACACTCTGGCTGCGGGGTGGCCGGCTCAGCGCACTAGAGCCTGTGGCCATGGCTGTGGGGAATCTGACACACCTAGACCTGCTTGACCTGTGTGGCAACATGCTGTCAACACTGGGCCCAGGACTGCCGCCCACGCTGAAGGTCCTGCTCCTCTGCAACAACTCTCTGGGAGCTCTTTCAGGGGCCACCCCTGGGGTGATGCCCCCAGGGCTGCGTGTGCTCGACCTGTCCTACAACAACATCTCGGACCCTGCACCGCTCTCTCACCTGTGCCTGAACAACCTGACACACTTACACCTGGCTGGGAACCCGCTGGATGTGGTGCAGCTGCTGCGCGTGGCTGGAGTCTCCCCCCGCCAGGTGGACGTGTCAGGGCTACGGGTGGGCACAAGCGGCCTGGAATACCTGTGCCAGCAGCTGACAGGACAGCGGCTGCAGAGGCTGCAGCTGCAGCGCATGGGGCTTTCATCAATGCCCGACGGGGCTCTGGCCAAGTGTCCGGTGCTGGGTGCCCTGGATGTGTCTGGCAACCGGTTGCGACAACTGGGCTGCGTAGGGCGGTTGCTGAACCAGGAGCAGCATGCAGCACTGGGTGAGCTGGTGGCTGAGCACAACTTGCTGCAGCGGCTGCCATCGTGCAACGGGACCCCGGTTCTGCAGCAGCTGCACAATGTGTCCCTGCGCTTCAACCGCATCCTAGTGGCTGGTGCGGGTGCTTTTGACAACGCACCAGCGTTGCGGCAGCTGCGGCTGGATGTGAACGGGCTGGCACGGCTGGACCGCGCAGCACTGCGTGGACTCCGCGACCTGCGGCACCTGCGCCTTGACAACAACCTGCTCACTGACCTCCTGCCTGGCTCCTTTGCTGACCTGCACCAGCTGGAAGACCTCAACCTGCGCAACAACCGTGTGGCCGTGCTCTTCCCTGGCGCCTTCAAGGGGCTTGACCACCTGCAGACCCTTGACCTGGGTGGGAACAACCTGCGGCACTTGGCAGCCAAGGCATTCCAGGGCCTCCCACGGCTTTGCCGGCTTTACCTGGACCGCAACCGGCTGCTGGAGGTGAGGGTGGCCGCATTCCAGCCGGTGCAGGTGACACTGGGTGTGCTAGACCTGCGTGCCAATGCACTGCGCTACCTGAGCCGACACCTGCAGCAGCTGCCACCTTTCCGCTACCTGCATAACCTCTATGACCTGAAACTGCAGGCACAGCAGCCATATGGGATGCATGTGGTCCCACAACGCTTCTTCCAGGGCCTCAGTGCCTTGCGCTCGCTCTACCTGTCACAGAACTCGCTCTCATCCATCCCTGCCGATGCATTTGATGACCTGGCACAGCTGCAGTACCTGACGCTGGCTGACAGCAATGGTGGGATGGGCCACCTGCCTGCTGGCATCTTCAAGAACCTGAGCCAACTGCGCAGCCTGAACCTGGAGAGTGCGGGACTGCGCAGCCTTGGCCCTGAGGTCTTTGGCAACCTCACACGATTGAAGGAGCTGCGCCTGGCCAAGAACGAGCTGCGTACATTGGATGTGACTCTGGCCACCCGCCTCCCCGCCCTGCGCTATCTGGACCTGCGCAAGTGCCCACTGAGTTGCAGCTGTGCCAATGCCTGGCTGCCTGCCTGGCTGGCGCATGGGCCCGTGCAGGTGGTCTACCTGTATAACTACACGTGTGGTGAAATGGGTGGGGCCTCCACATACCTGCACTGCTTTGACACACGTGTGTGCTACCTGGACATGGGGCGGTACCTGTTTGCAGGGACAGCACCAGCTGTGCTGCTGTTGCTGGTGCTGCCGCTGCTGCACCACCGTGGGTACTGGCGATTGCGCTACCAGCTGTTCCTGCTGCGTGCGTGGGCACGTGGGCACTGGCGGCGGGAGCAGCGGCGCTACACCTACGACACCTTTGTGTCCTACAACTCCGGGGATGAGCAGTGGGTGCTGGAGGAGTTGGTGCCTGAGCTGGAGCGCGGAGCCCTGCGGCTCTGCCTGCACCACCGTGACTTTCGTCCTGGCCGCGCCATAGTGGACAACATCGTGGACGCTGTGTACAACAGCCGGCACACGGTGTGTGTGGTGAGCCGTGGGTACCTGCGCAGTGAGTGGTGCTCATTGGAGATCCAGATGGCCAGCTATCGCCTCTTTGATGAGCTGCGCGATGTCCTTGTCCTCATCTTCCTTGAGGACATCCCTGAGGCCGAGCTCTCGGCCTTCCACCGCATGCGCCGTGTGCTGCTGCGGCGCACACACCTGCGCTGGCCCTCTGAGCCCCCTGCACAGCCTCTCTTCTGGGCAAAGCTCAGGTGTGCCCTGACTAGGGGTGAGGAGGAGGAAGAGGAGGACAGGGAGAGGGGGGGCAGGGAGGAAGGGTGCCCTGGCACATCTGGGACCTCCGGGGAAGTTCTCCCTCAGGAAGGAAACTTTCTGCCCCAGAATCACTGTTTTTTATCTGGGGAAAGTGTCCTGGGGAGTGGGGGAGATGGCAGCAAGAAGGAAGAGGAGAATGAGGAGAGGAAGGTGGGGGGCAGGGAGGGAGGCTGCCCTGACAGGACTGGGACCACTGTGGAGGTTCCCCCTCAGAAATGCAGTTTTCTGCCCCAAAGTCACCGGCTTTTCTCTTGCGAATATGTTCTGCACAGTGGGGATGAAGGTAACAAGAAGGAGGAGGAAGAGGAGGAGAAGGTGGGAGAGGAGGAGAAAGGTTGCTGGGAGAGAGAGCAGCTGCTCTAGAGCGACCTCACCCTGGTGTAATGGGGATCCTCAGGGACATTCCAATCAAAAAATGTGGTTTTGTTCCCAAATCCCTGGTTATCCTCTGAGAAATGTGCAGTTGAGACGATGTTAATGAGGAAAAGGGGAAGGAGGAGGAGGAAAAGAGGGAAGCAAGATGGACCTCAATGTTCAGATGCAGCAAATGCTTCATCCCTCAGTTCCTTTTCCTGGCACGTGGGAGCTGCAGCTCTTGCACATCTGGGTCATCCTGGGCACACGCTGCCACAGCTCAATCGGCTGCTTCTGCCCATAGCAGCACCCCCACGTCTGGGAAATTCCGGCGGCCTACAGGAGGCACCCACCAATCCATCCCGCCACACGCCGTCCTGACCCCCAACTCAGCAGCTCCCAAGCCCTGGGCAGGTCCCTGCTTGATCCTCACCAGCAGCAGGATGGCTTGGCTGGTGAACTAGAGCGTGCTGCCAGTGTCTGGGCCAGCCAGCGCCACGGGCTTATGGCCTCGATCACAGGGTTGTGCCACCCAGGGAAGCCATTCCGCAAGCGCATCAGCTGCTGTTCCAGAGCAGGATGTGGCTCTGCCTACTCTGTCCCGAGAGACTGAAGCTCCGCTTAGGCTTCGGCCCTGGGGCACTCGGGGATGTCCCTCCCTGAGGACAAGGGACAGCCCGCCCCTGGACAACCAGAGCCCAGCAGTGCCAGGCCAGGAACAGCCTTCCCTTACCTCCGGCCAGTGGGCGCATGACGCTGGCGAGGGCCAGCAGTGAGCGATTGATGCTGGTCCCTCCGACAGCCCCTGTCCCCAGTCCTCGGTGACCCAGGCTCACTCCAAGCCTGCCAGGTCAGTCAGGCTCACCTTGGCCGCACGCAGATTCCTAGCAAAGCCAACAGTGGAGTCGGTCCCACTGCTTCACCTGGATCTGCAAGGACAGAGATGGCTGAAGCTATGGCTCCACACACCCCTGGGGAGGTTGGTTGGATCAAGTTGCACCAGAGGGACCAGGGCTCTGTGTTTCCCATGGAATGGGTCAGTGGATCACACTGGAAGACGGGGCAGGAGTAGGAGAGGAACCTGGCATGCTGTGAGGATGAGCCAAACACCTGGAAATGACACAAGGAGCAAAGCCAGGGTAAGGATCTGGCAGGAAGGGACAGAGTTATGGAAAAGAATCAGCAGCTCCCCTGTTTAGTGGTGGAGGATAGTACAGCTGGTTGGGTTTCCAGGGCTCTGGAAAAGCATCCAGACACCTGATTTACTCCCCTACAAGTGGCAATGGATGAGGCATTAGGTACAGGCTGAAGCAATAGCCAGAGCCTCCATCTGCCCAGGCAAGTGTGACAGCCCTGCATATTCAGGGAAGTACATGGCTGGAATTTAAATCCACTGGCAAGTTTGCACCAATAAACTGGGGAGCACTTTGACAGTCAGAGTCCTGGGGTGTGTAATTCCCAACTCCGTGCTGAGTGGGACAGCCCTGGGATGTTATCTCAGCAGCTTCCTAGCTTCATTTCCAGCACTGATTGGAGCAATACCACAGTCAGCAGTACTCACCTGGAGGATGGCATGGGAGTGGGAGGAGGTGGCATTGGCCTTGGTGTGATGCTGCACTGGTTTCTATTGCCCTTGGCCAACATCTCTAGGATCTGCTCTGGTGATGTGGACTGGGAGAGAACGGGCACAGAGATCAGCACCCCCAATGCAGCATCCAGACACCCCAACATAAGCAGCCACAGGCACTAGGGCTGAGGCATCCTGCAGCTCTGCAGGCTCCGTGACAACTTGGGGTCACATCTGCTGCCAGCCAGGAGCTGTGCAGGTGGCACCCTGAGATCTTCACACCCCCTGTGTCCCCAGGACAGGAGAGAGAGGAGTGGAGGGGGAGAAGAGGGAAGGGGAGCTTCTTGCAGCAGCCCCTGTGCCAGGGGTCACTCCCAGGCTGGGCTGGGATGAGGCAAAGATTATCACCCTCCCTGCTCCCCTTTAGGGCAATTTTTCTCCCTGTTTCAGCCTCTTCAATGCAGCAGAGACAAAAGGAGTTGCCAAACCAGCACTGCTATGATGTGGAGTTCACCCTTGAACCTTCCCCTGAACAAGGTGATAGCCCCATTATCATGTCACTCCCTATGAGGTGTTTCTGCTTTCAGGCCTTCTCATTCCTCTTGTTTGCATCCATCTTCCCACACCCCTTTGAAGCCTCCCCACCGGCATGGCCATTCTAGTTTCAGCCAGGACAGAGTCGCTAAAATAATTTTTTTCAGTAGCTGAGGGGTGTTGCTGTGGGCATTTCTAGGAGGTTATTCAATACCATCTTACTTGCCAGGGGTGAAGGAAAAGGACTGTCTCCCTCGCTTCTGAGAGGAAGGGGTTCCTTCTTTGAGGAGAAACAGTCGGTATTGTCACAGACTTTCTGTGAAGATTCTTTGTCTCATTATGGTCTATTAATGAGCTGTTGTCATTAATATTGTTTCTGTCACTGTTTTCTTATTTCATTGCTGTTTCCAGTAAATTGTTCTTGTGTTAAACTGTGATCTTTGCCTTTTGTGCTTCCAGCTGGAGAGGCCAGGGAAGCAAGAGCCAGTGTGGTTTCAGTATAAACATTAAAGTATGGAATACTGTTCTTAAAACATGATAGCTTTAATTGCTGCCCAATGTGAGGCACAAAGGGTCGAGATAACAACAGACCTGTCTAGAGCTGGTTGAAAACAAATGTGATCTAAGCCTTTGTCGTATTATGTGCAGAGCCAGTGGTCACAATGTTCTTGGTCTGTTCATGCAAGTGTGGTACCTAACCCAGTATGTATTCCCATATGTTCTTTTTCAGAGCAGGGAGAGGGATTAGGATTGCTTTGTTGCTGTACTCTGGGATATCAGTTTATGACATGGTAACATCAAGGGCAGTGAGTGTCATTTGGGATGTGTATTCAGGGTTGCTCTCCTGCCATTGCCTAGAGTGCTACCTCTGGGAGTCCCTTAATAATAGTATCCAGTCTGTGGGGGTAACAGGGGAGGATGATTTTCCCCAGCCTTTCACCCAGCTTTTCCTCCTTCAGGCCTGGTACAACAACTTCTGAGAATTTTGAATTCCCTTTGGGTGTTAAGGAAATTATGCTCTTGTTTCTGTATCTGCCAGGCCTGCTCAGTGTCCATAACATGTTTAAAATTACAAAAGACATTTTCATAAAGGCCATTCAGAGATCTTTCCTGAGGGAGGATAGTCAGGAGTGGTATAAAATGTGGGAGGACAAGGGCCAGTGTTTGGAGGATTTCTCTGCTTCAGTGGTTTGGAAGTTCACCCCTGGTAACTACAGGACCCTGGTAAAGTGATAAAATATATGAAAGAAAAATGCTGTAGTGACTCCAGAGAGGCACAAAGTTATGCAATGTGCTGGGACCTATTTACCAGCCACTGTTCATCGCTAGACAGCACCCTCAGGGGGAGGAAGAGGAAGGCAGAGCTACAGGCACTGTGGGCATTCCAACTGCAGCTGAACCACAGGCACAACATATGCTGGGAGCAGTTGTCCCTACACAGAAGAAATCCAAGACCAAATCAGTTTGCTCAGTGAGGGATGAAGAGGAAGCAGGGTCTTCACAACAGAAGGAAGATCCAGATGAGGTCCAGGGCACACAATCCATGTGGCAGAAGTTTGTATGAAGCCCACCATCGTTGCATACCATCATTGGCAGTGATGTTGATGAAAGAAGGAAAGCAAATGGTGCTTCAGGTGACTACCCATTGTGGGAACTGGAAAGACAGAAATCTTCACAGACTCAAGAGGGTTTGATTTACAGCCTAAGAAGAAGTCTAGATTAATGTGAAAGCAAGGTACACAGACATTGAATAGAAAAATCATAAACTTATGCTTCTATAGTTATAAGCAAGAATATGCTTTAAGTAAGAAACTGTATTAGATAAGATGATGAAGGGTTTTATAGTGCAGTAATGTAGTAATGTGATTGTATAGAATAACCTAAAAGCTTAGATCTTATAATAGAGACGTATGTGTGTATATGTAACAAGACCTTATTGGACAAAAGTATCTGCACTGCAGTAGAAAGAAGTAAAGGGGATAGGTTAGAAAAGCAAAACACACTCTGTGGTGACTGTCCATTGGATTAGAAAGTTATATACTGTCTTGTAACAAAGAACTTGTGACCATCCTAGACTTTGGCCGACTGCTTGCTGTCTTATAAATCTCACGGCCTTTGAGACTGATGTTATATAAGCAATAAATCGTTCTTAGTCTGATCGTGGTCCCATCCCTTTGACTAATGCGACAACAGCTACAACCCAGCTTTGGCAATATGAAGATCTTTTCTTCTCTCTACCAACCTACCCTACCTGCACTGGCTGTGGAAAGAATGTCCAACACTGAAGACAGATTTGAAAGACTCGAGCAAATTAGAGAGGAAATGTCCCATGCCCTGCCAGTATGGACCAGAGTCTCTGCTATTGGAAGCAGGCAAAATCCCGGTCTGGAGAGGGGAGACACACTACAAAGTAACTTGTGGTTTTAACTGTGTGACCATGAAGAGGACACGAGGAAGTGGAATTGAAAACCCATCTCTGCCCCAGCAGCATGGGTGAGTTGAGAGGAAGAACATCACCACAGAAAACTCATCAAGGATAAATCTTCTCCAGTTTCCACTGGGCAAGTCCTCAGACAGAATAGAAGGGCTGATGTTACTTCTGATCCTCTTGAAATGACCTCCAGGTCGCATTTACAAGAACTGAGCAACAAGTACCATGATCAGAGCTAGAGCTAGGGGCCCTGGCTCCATCCAGGTGGAGGAAAGGGACCACTGGATCTATTGGAGAATGTGTATCCAATGGCTGGTACAGCAGGACCACAAGAGTACAAGGCTTTATTTGACATCAGCACCTGATGTACCCAGATGCCATCAGTATCTGTAGGGGCAGAATCCATCTCTATTTCTGGGATGACAGGGGAATCCTAACAGCTGACTGTATTGGAAGCTGAAGTGATCCTGACTGGAAATGAAGGGCAAAACCACATTGTGACAGCCCAGTGGCCCCATGTATCCTTTGCAGAGGTTACCTCAGGAGAGAATATTGTAGGGATACATCAGAAAAGAGAAGGCAGCCCTGTGAAGTCCTATGTGATGAGCTGCAGAAGTTACCGAGGAACAAGGTGGATCAAGTCAGGTTGCAGAGCTGAAAGCTGTCCAGCTGACTTTGGCTATTGCTGGATATTGCTGAATGAGAGAAATGGCCACTGACTCATGCATAACAGCAAATGCTCTATGGAGGTGGCTGGACAATGGAAAAAGACCAACTGGCAGTGCAGAGGGAAACCCATCTGGGTTACTGAATTGTGGCAAGACATTGCTGTGGCAGCAGCTCTCTGGCCACATAGAGCAACAGACAACTTTCCCAGGCCTTTCTGGGAAAAGTCTGTGAGAAGATCAGAGAAAAGAATGAGAAACAATTCTTATCTTAACTTGCTGCACCTGTTGTTGTGAGCATGTAGAATGTGTTATGGAGAATTATTTACCAAAGGGTGGTTTCTTAATTAGCCAATGGTGATGGTCTTTGGATTGGAGGACCAATTAGGTCCAGGTGTATCTTAACTGTGTATAAAAGCAATGGGTTTCTTAATAATAATAATAACGGAATAAGGAGGTTTATCAGCCTTCTGTGAATGATGGAGTCAATGCTAATCATTACCCGGCGGGGGCCCATTGCTGTGACACATCACAGCCTGGGTAGAGAAGTTGGCTGTGAAAGTCCATCCTGTGGATGCTCACGTACCCAAGAGTCAGCTAGTGAAGAGCATCACAACAATGGGTCGGGTATGGGGTTGCCATGATTAAAGTGTCTCAGGTGGGTCTGGACTAGCCACACAATGGTGAATTATTTCTGGCTCAGTGGGCCCCTTAGGCATCTAAGGTCATCAGGGAAGAGATGTGTCACACAGATGCATCATGACTGAGGGATGGAGTTAATAATGGACACTATATCCTGAGTAATCCATGACTGTGATCCATGTGTGCTGAGATCAAGCAGGGCAGGTGAGTGAAGGTGGGTAAAGCCCCTGTGGTATGGGGGACAATGGTTGAAACATAAATCTGGGGAGGCCTGGCAGATCAATTGCATCACACTGCTGCAACCTCTCCAAGGCAAGAGCTACATGCTGACAGTGGTAGAAGGCATGACTGGATGGCTGGAGACCCATTCCCATGCATTACGCCACTTCCTGGAACATCATGTTGACCATTGAAAAACCCGTGAAAAACAAGCCCTGTGGCAAAGTAGCAGCACTGAAAGAATTGACTCAAACAATGGGACTTATTTCAAAAACAGCCTCATGAACACCTGGGCCTCGGGACAGCTGAATGGTACAATGAACTGTTAAAAACCACCTTGAAAGCAATGGGTGGTGGGACTTTCAAACATTAGGATCTTCATTTAGCAAAGGCTACCTGGTCAGTGAACACCTACCAGGCTCTACCCAATTGAGCTGGCCCTGCCCAAACAAAACATCCACGTACCGGAGAAGGGGATAAAATACCTGTGGTGCATATGAGAAGTGGGATAGGGAAAAGTGTTTGGATCAGCCCTGCCTTAAGCAGAGGCAAACCCATCCATGGCATTGTCTTTGCTCAAGGACCTTGGTGCATTTTGTGGGTAATGCAGGAGGATTTGACTTTGGGTGAGAATAGTCTGTGATGTTGAATTGTATAACATTGGGTGCTGAATGACACTGCCACTGTGTGCCATAAGTCCCATAGCCAATGAGGATGGATGGGTCCAGATACACCAGTCATGAGCTCCTGATGCTGCAACCAGCCAACAGCACCACAGCCCTCCTGCCCTGGGAGACATCTAGAAAGGACAAAATCACAGCCATGGACTAAATGAACTCAGCAGACATGTTAGAGGCCCAGCCATTCACAATGGAAATGATACTTGTGCTTGTGTACATTTTTATATATATATATATATGTGTGTGTGTGTGTGTGTGTGTGTGTATGTATTTAGTGGGAAGGTATAGGATTTGGGCATGAGTAGATGGTATAGAAAGAGGAGTAGATACTGTCCTGGCTTTGGATAGGGTTTTAATGTGTTTTATATCACCTCACCTTTTTGTCAGGGGTCAGGGAAAGGGACTCTGTCTGGCCTCTAAGAAGGACATGGCTTCTGGATGAAAAACATGATGGAATCTGCCATTGTTCATTGTCTTGGGGTCCACATTGAGCACTTTTGCATGTGAGTTACCCTTTTTGGTATACTTTTCTTATTAATATTGTTACTATTTGTTTTCTTATCTCATTGCTGTATGCATTATTTCCTATCTCAACCTGTGATTTTCACATTTTGTGCCTCCAATTCTCAACTCCATCCTGCTGGAGCAGGAAGGGGGAGGGAAAGGGGGAGCAAGCAAGAAGTATCTGGTTGGGAGAGTCTTGGTGGGGGCACTGAATTGGGGAGTACCATTCCTAAACCATGACAGTTGCAAAGCAATCCGGAATTCCATGGCCCAAGCCAATAGCAACAGATCCTAGTGCAGGTTTTCACCATGTTATGATCTGGTTTAAATGCAGAACGGCAGAGGAAACTAAGTCTCTGCAAATAAAGAGGATCAAACCCAGAAAACTCCAAAATATACCCAAAAACATTATTAAAACCAAACAAGGTTAGATGCTGGTGCCAAAAATTGATGAAAGAAAGGAAGAAAGGAAGAAAGGAAGAAAGGAAGAAAGGAAGAAGGAAAGGGAGAAGGAAAGAAAGAAGGAAAGAAGGAAAGAAGGAAAGAAAGAAAGAAAGAAAGAAAGAAAGAAAGAAAGAAAGAAAGAAAGAAAGAAAGAAAGAAAAAAAAAAAGAAAGAAGTGTGCAGGGGTGGGGGGGGAGGAATGGACAGGAGTTAGGTAGAAACATATCACCCTCCTGGGGGTCCCAATGTGTCTCATTGCTCCCCTCCTTCTGATCTTCTGGGTGGTGAGGGACCATGTTGCTCTGCCGCACCACACCACCACACCACACCAAGAAATATAGAGTCCAATGGGTAAATATGTATTTTGGGCAGGTGGAAATGCTCACATGCCTCCCTTACAGGGGGCCAGTTTGACACTGTCCATTGCAACACTGTGGATCTGTTGCACTATGCTGCAGTGCTCTGGTGCAGGGTCTGGGGCCTTGTGTGTGTGTGGTGGGGGGCGGTGTGTGGGGTGTGGAGACAGATAGGCATACTGGGCCTCTCCCCTGGAGAGGTATCCCTTGAATAGGATATGATAAGATCTTCTCAAACTCTCCTGGATTGAGAAATCCTCCTTGGTCATGGTGAGTTCCTAGCATGGTTTGGAATCTCATGTAGATTTGTTGGGATCGACTGGTTTTTCCCTCTTTGTACCATCCCCGCTTTTCTCCATAAAAAACCCAGTTTCTGCCCTGTTCATGAGAGAGCTGTCATCTCTAGCCTCCTTTGCAGGGTGCTGGAATAAAGGCTACCTCTGTGGAACTGCTATACGGTGCTTCTGTCTCTTTGTCCCTGTGTTGGCCAGGGTACACCTGACAAGGCAGAGCTGAAATCACTAAGAGCTGAAATCACTGCTAGGAGCTGAGCTGCCTGCCCCTTGCTGAGGTTACCCTGCGGCTGAAGGACTGCCTGAGACCCCGAGAAAGTTGTTGCTTGTGGGACCTCTCTCTGGGAAGGTTGGGCACCTGGCTCAAGCCATCAGACCCCTGACCGGCCACCNGAAGTGTTTTTACCAGGAGCAGAGCTGTGCACCTGGCTCGAGTTTTCTGTTTGTTATTTTGTCTTTTATTAAACCTTTTTGTTTCCAACACTGTAGCAGAAGTCTTCCTGCTTCAATATAGCCCCCAAAATATTAGCTGAGCTATCTTTGGGTGTATTATATTTTCCCCGAGAGCTTATTAGACCAGGCTCGAAGAAGAAAATATAATACCTCAGTTAGGGCCCCATTCAGGGTGTGGTAGTCTTCCTCTGCAGCTTTTGTAAAACAGTTTTACTGTAATAGGCAAAAGTTCTTCATGAAGATGTTTAAGTCATAAACGATAATATTTCAGTCTCCAACAGCAGTCCAGGATCACAAATGGGCCAAGACTTGGTCCAAATTTTTTATTGGGCCAATACAGTGGTAACTGACCCTCAGAATGAGACAGCAAGTGGTTGCCATGGCAACAGGATCTACTACAGGCTTCAGCTCATGCCCACAGCAACCACTTGTAGCAATGGATCTCCATGGAGCTGCTCAAGGTTGGTGATGGGCCTGGAGTGACAGGATGCGGGAGAATGGCTCCCCCCTGATAGAGAGCAAAAAAAAATCTTCCCTGTGAGGGTAGTGAGGTCCTGGAACAGGTTGCCCAGAGAAGCTGTGGCTGCCCCATCACTGGAAGTGTCCAAGGCCAGTTTGGACAGGGCATGCAGCAACTTCGTCTAGTGGAATGTGTCCCTGGTAATGGCAAGAGGGTTGGAAGTAGAGGCTCTTTAAGTTCCCTTGCAACCCACACCATTCTCTGATTCTGTGATTCCATCAGTGGTGTGTGACATGGTAGTTACGAGTGTCTTGGGCAGAGCAACCACAAAATGACAGTTTTCCACTGTGGGGGTAGAAAGGAGGGAGCAGCAGAACTGCCCCCTTGGACTGCTGGAGGGCATATTTTGTGATTTTTAGGAGATCCATTGACAGAGTCCCTTGGGAGTCTGTCCTGAAGAGAAAAGGAATCCAGGAAAGGTGGAGATTCTTTAAAAAGGAAATTTTAAAGCTCCAGGAGCTGTGCCTATGTGCCATAAGACAAGCCAGTGTGGGAAAATGATTGGCCTGGTTCAAGAGAGAACTTAGGCAGGAACTCAGGGCAAAAAAGAGCATGTGTCACCTCTGGAAGGAGAGGCAGAAAACTTAGGGGATTACAAGGATCTTGTAAGGTGATATAGCAAGAAAATTAGAAGGGCCAAAGCCAAACTGGAACTTAATTTGGCCAGTGTGATTAAAGTTAACAAGAAAAGTTTCTATAAATCCCTTGGAAGCAAAAGGAGGGCTCAGGAAAGTCTCCATCCTTTGCTGGGTGCAGAGGGCAGTGTCATGTCAGGGAGGAAGAAAAGGCTCAGTCTTTAAATACCAAACCCAGTTGTCCTGAGGATGCTCAGCTCCCAGGGCTGGAAGTTGGTGACAGGGAGCTGAGTGAAGCCCCTGAATCCACTGACTGAAGGAAACAGTCAGTGACCTGCTCTGCTAATGAGACACACACACAAGTCCCTGGGCACAAATGAGATGCACCTGAGGGAGCTGGAGAAAGAGCTGGCCAAGCCTATTTCATTAATTTCTCAGCAGCTCTAGTAAACTGAAAGAGTTCCTGTTGACTCCAAATCAGCAAATGTGATGCCCTTCTATGAGGATTGGAAGGAGGATTCAGGGAGCTCCAGGCCTGTCTGAGACATGGGGGTAAGAATTAGAAGGGTATTGATTAGAAATAGATATTTAGATGATATATATTGCTTAATATTTGCTGCATTTTACTGTGTTAACTGCCTGTAAAGGGAAGACAGGATGTACGTGTGAGAGCAATATGAAAGAATGCAAGGATGCATGATAAGGGAAGGATAAGTTCATGAAAACTTAAGTTCAGGAAAAGGTTACAAGACTATTAAGACAACAAGGCTCCTCTGACCCCCAAACCAGATCAAACCAACCTCATGGTTTGGAATGTGACCAAAGGACCAGTAAGCATGCACAAGAAGACGGGGTGAGAAGGTCAACTCTGATGAAGACCACTTACTTCATCCCCCTGCAACCCTCAAGGACCCCCAAGACAACCACCAGAGACAAGTACGCAGGCACAAGGGATAAGTTAATTAGCATACAAAGTGGGACAAGGTGCAGCCAGGAAATGAATATGCACAAATGTATTGCAAAACCTAATGTATATGTAACATTTTAGAGGATGAAAAAGAACACTGAGAATGAGTAGATGCGCATGCCTTTGCGGAAGTATCTCGCATGCGCCCAGCCGAAAAAAATACATACCTATTTTATAACTGTCTTTGTCTTTTAGAGTTTTAGAGCCTTTCCACGTATCATGTCAGCCTAACCTCTGTACTGGGGAAGGCCATGGAGCAGATCATCCTGAGTGCTATCCTACAGCATGTGCAGGACAACCAGGGGATCAGGCCCAGACAGTGCACGTTTGGGAAAGGCAGGTCCTTCTGTGACAGAATGACCCACTCAGTAGATGAGGGAAGGGCAGCAGATGTATATTTATAGCCATCAGTAAAGCTTTTGACACTGGAGAGGCTGGCTGCTCATGAATTGGACTGGGGCACTGTTTGCTGGATGAAAGACTGGCTGATGCCCAAGCCCAGAGAGTGGTGGGGAATGGAACTAAATCCAGCTGGAGCCAGTGTAGCAGGACATATTCCCTGCCACAAAAGCTTGCTAATTGATGAAATAAATCACTAAAGACCTCTTGTCTCATGGTTATTTGGGTGCCATGGAAGTGACACTTCTACCTGACAATAAACATTTGGCTTTGGAAGCAAGATTGTGGAAAGAGAAGCTGGAATTTCTGACAGACACTTTACTTCACAATCTATTAAAGCTACACCAAACTTTCACAAAGTAGAAGTCTTCTGCGCATTCCCTAAAAATGTGTGGGGCTTTTCCCCTAAAGTCGGGAGGCTGGTTTTGTGGTTGCTGTCTCGAGGGTTGAGTGAAAGGACTCTGTGCACACTCTTGCCAGTTTGGTGGTAAGTTACATTGACACCTAATCTATACTATTTCTTTCCTAGCTTTGATATAGGTACCTTAATGTTGTGACTTTTATGTAACCAACTAGTACTTTTGTTTTATACTGTGCAGTAACTCTGTTGAAGACCTTTTCTCTATTATCGCCTGTCTATTCAATAAGTATCTCATTTTATAATAGACCTCATCTGCCACTCCTGCAAGCCACAGTGGTTTAGGTGCAGGGCATCTAATTCAAGCTGTACCCAAAAATCTTTCCCTAAGACTGGGCTTGTCTGAAGCTCCTACTCTACCCATAACACCCAATTACTTGTGGGTGACCCCAGGAGTCAGTGATGGGTTGAGTCCTGTTTAACATCTTTATTGATGATCTGGACAAGGGGATCAAGTAGAAGTCAAACTAAGTTCACAAATGACACCAACTTGTGTGGGA
>VYZP01017200.1:0-26128 GCA_013400635.1 Hypocryptadius cinnamomeus | reverse complement strand
TTTTTTTCTTTCCCCTCCTCTGTCTATTATTTTAGTTGGATGCTGATAACTATGAGACTGATCCATGCTTGAAAGAGATTCGGAGAGCAGAAAATTATTCTTGGATGGATATAGTGACCATACATAAAGACAAGCTTCCAAATTATGAGGAAAAGGTACGCGAAACTTCGCTTTCATTGCGGGTTTCCGCGCCGGCCAGCCTGTGACACCTGCACAGCCCAGCGGGACATGGGAATGAGGCTTCCACGTCTAAAATACATCCTGTACCGAAGTCCTGAACATTAAAAAAGAACCTTTGATATCATTTTAAAGATAGTAGAGGTCTTTTGCTTCTGTAGATTGCCTTCAAAGGTTTTGAGGATCATTTCCATCACTGTCATTTCAAAACTAAGATTCCTACCAGGAGAGTTCTGCCAATGCTGACCTGTCCTCAGAGAGCCTGTCTGGGATGAAGGCAAATGGCTGCCAGCTGGGCCTGGGCTTTGAAGGCTTTTACATCCTAATGGCTGCTTGCATAATGTGGCTTTTTAAAGTGAGTGTTAACCCCATGGAATTGGAGGGATACATTCTTTGTACAAGAACATTTTTTACCTTGGCGAACTCTCAGCACTGTTCAGGTGAGCCCCCTAGAAGGAGCTTTCTCATCCCAGCCTCCAGGTGCTGCTGGCTTGCTACTCTGACTTGAGGACAGCAAACCAATGACACTTTAATTGTTTATTAAATTTCCATTTACCAGTTTGTTTTAAGCCCATTGTGTTCTAGTGGTTTTGTTTTGGTGAGAAGGTGATTTAGGTAGTAACTCAGGTAGATGGCCTGGGTAGGCTCTATCTGACAGAAAGAAGGGCCACTCTTTACAAGACATAGGGACTTCTGCTCATCCTGCTGTTCTGGATCACTTCTGGCTCAAGGACATCTGCAGAAGTGTGGCTAAATATCATCCAGACCTGAGCAGGTGGTGATGGTACCTGGCATTGCACTACTCACTGTGCAGTAAACCTCCCAGGCCTCCATTAATTGAGCTTTTAAAATGTGTTTTGTATTCTGTGCGTGTACGAAGAATTCAACATTCCATGAAAAAGAGAATGATGCTGCCGCTGTCTTGGACAAGAGAGCCTGGAGCTGGGTCTCACTGTGTGTGGGCAGGCATGACACACTTAACATCAGATTGCTGTAGATGGGCTGTGTTTGGCTGTACCTGCATTTTCACAGACAGTAGTAGTACCCTGTGCAGCTAATTCAGCTCTACATAAGTGTAAAAGAGGGGGGATAATCTGTGGCTTTGTTTTGGTGCTGCAAGTTGCGGGGGGAAAAAGCACAAAATGATCTAACTGAGCAAGTGCAAGGGCCAAATCCTGCAGTGGGAAGTGTTACCCATCTCTTTTTGAAATGGGTGTAAGCATCACTGTTATTCAGAGAATGGTTATGTACAGCTAGAGCTGCTGTTTCTTGTCAGAAGAGTTCCTGCCCTCCAAAGGGAATGTAGAAGCCTGCTTAGATGTGAACAGAGACTGGGGCTGGCTGGCTGCCGTGGCCATCTTACCCATGTTGGTCTCCTCTGTTAGTTAAAACACAGTTACCCTTTGAAAGCCTTTCTCAGCTTCTCTATGTTTCTACCAGATTTCTTTGCAGCTGTCACATGTTCAGTAGTTTTCAAAAATGTTTGCTATTCCTAGATAAAAACATTCTATGAAGAGCATTTACACCTCGATGATGAAATTCGCTACATCTTGGAGGGATCTGGCTATTTTGATGTTCGAGACAAAGATGACAAATGGATTCGGATTTCCATGGAAAAAGGAGACATGATAACCCTCCCTGCTGGCATATATCACCGATTTACACTGGATGAGAACGTATGTTGTTGTAGATTACCATAAATTTTGATGACAAATCCATGTGAATATACATCACATTAGTAACTAGATGCCCTGAGACTTGCAGCTCATTAGCAAAACATATTAAATATGAAGGAGGAGGATGAAAAATAATAAATATTTCACAGCATCTGAACCTTTCATCTCCAGGTCACAAATTCAGCTTCTCCTCAGCTGTAAGTCATTGCCACGTGATATCTGTGGCATGTCACGCCTTGGGCTGTCCCTCCCACAGTTGTCCCAGCTGTCAGCTGAGGTGGACTAAGTGTACATGTATCATTCTGTATTGCCGTGTTGTGTATTTTTGTGGGGATAGAAGATCATGTCTGTGTCCAGCAGTGACATTTTTCACAAGTGTGAAATTCACCTTTGGGGAAAGAAGGATTTAAGGGTCCAGAGCCACTACTTGCAACTACTGCATGCTAAGCTGGATGCTGGCTTCACAGGTGGTGACCTCCTTTGGAAGGATATTTTTGTCAGTGGGAGTGTGAGATTGGCACTTACAGTCCTGGTCTGTGTTTCTCTTCTTGTGGGCTTTTACAGAGTTGTTTGTAACCTCACCATTACCCCTGCAAAATGGGGAAACATATGCTGTCTTCTTTGTGGTGAAGTTGCATCTCTGGTGAAGGGAATGGTTTTGAGAATGGTTTTGTTTTGAATCAGCTGTCCATATAGCAGTGTTCATACATGTGAAAAAGGGAGATGCTGCTTTAGTGAAAAACCCGACTTTTCCCATCTGCATCTTGAGATCCACAGTGAATAAGCTGCATTTACTATTCTCAGGCTTTTTCTTTGCATAGACAAAACATCAGGGGTTATGGTTGAATCCCCAAGAAGTCTTAAGTGTTTGTTCACTTCAGGAGCTTTAGTCCAGAAGTGCTGTCTTCAGAGCAAAATCTTTAGGTGCTTCTAGACCCTGGCATTTTGCAGCTAAGTTCTTTTGGTACCTAACTTTATTCTCACCATTGCTGAACCTGGATGTAAGATAATCATCTGTCTGTTTTACGGAATAGATAGCATCTAAATCTATGGCATAGTGGACAGAAGAGGAGAGTTCCCCATAACCCCATGGTTGGAGCACTTCTGCAGGATGTAAAATCCCATTTTCTGCTGCCACAGTTGTACCTTTCACCAGGCATATTTTTGGTTAGCTGGTGTTACAGGCTGTTGGTTTTCCTTTTGGAATCTGGAGACTTTTCACTTCCTGTAAGCTTTATTTTTTGGGTAGTTTATGCACTTCCCATTCAGTTTTTATGGCTGTGACTGTGGTGCTTCTTGTAGTCCCCAAAAGCATTGTGCAAACATCTTGGGTACTTGGGTTGCTGCTGTTTAAGCAAATAGGATTTAAATGCTGCACTGGTGACTACTGTGGATCCAGTGCAAAAGGTTTGCGTAAGACAGGATGGTTTTGGTTTCTTTGACATGGCAGGAGTGGGGGGAAGTACTGCTTCTGCCTGAACTGAAGGCACTGATCATGACACACTGTATTGCTGCGTGGGGACCAGAGTCTTCCACTGCAGGCCCTGGGAGCAGGAACAGCAGTATAGTGCTATAATTTTCTGCACTGTGTGAAGCTTTCAGTCCATCATGAAATAGTTTCAAAAATTTCTGCAGACTTGCAAGTGAAACCTTAACTTTGGAATGAAGACCCCTTGAAAAGGAGTTCTTAAATGATTTGTCACTTCTTGCTGTTTGGCAGAATTACGTGAAGGCAATGAGGCTGTTTGTTGGAGAGCCCGTCTGGACTGCGTACAACAGGCCGGCTGACGATTTTCCTGCTCGGAAGCAGTACATGAAGTTTTTGGCTGAAGAAGCACATAATGGTGTCTGAGACCTGACAGGTGGAACATCCCGAAGCCCCGTCAGAATAAATGTGCCTTGTTGCTTTTCACTGATTAAACTTTATTTACATAGGAGATTGGAATTACAGAATCATAGAAAAATTTAGATTGAAAGGTCATTTGGAGGTCATTTAGTCCAACCCTGTGCATTACTATGCCAGTTTTAAAGCTAGACCAAGTTGTTCAAGACCCTGCAGTTTGGAAACCTCTGGTGATGGAGGTCCCACAGCCTGTCTGGGTGCTGGCTCCAGCACTTAGCTGCTCCCATGGCCAAGCATTTGTTCTTCATGGCCAACTCCCTGGTTGCAGTTTGCAGTTGGTGTCTATTGCTCTTTCACTGCATGTCTGAGGAGAGTCTGGCTCTGTCTTCTTCACAGTCCCTGCTCTAGTAGGAAACTGTAGTTGGGTCTCTTCTGAGCCTTCTCCTCTCCAGGCTGCACAGACCAGTGCTCTTGGCTGGGCTCCCTTCTGTTAACTAAGATGTTCAACATGTTTTACCTCAGTTCTGGTGACTGAGGGATGTCACTTGTAACCAGCTGATAGTTAAGTTTGAACCACTGACTGTTTTGAGCCCAGTGGACCTGAGTTTTTTATCCACCCAGTAGTTTGTATCCTCAGTCAGGTTACAAGGCTGCTGTGGGACACACTAGTGAAAGCCTTGCTGGAGTCAAGGTGAATGGCACCGATGGTGTCCCCTCTGCTACAGAGCTGTTGCTCCTGGCAGTCAGCATCAAGCAGAATGTGCCCTTGGTGATTGGCATTGACTGGTTGCTCCCCATCACCTGGTATTTCTTGTGCCTGGAACACCTGCATAATGGGTTATTCTGTAACATTCCTGGGAACTGAAGCGGGGCTGAAAAGCCTGCAGTTCCCCAGATGTTCTTTCATGCCTTTTTTGAAGGTGGCAGTATTATTTGCCTTTTTCCACTCAAAAAGGTTTTCCTGATCTCTGTGACCTTTCAAAGATGCCAGCAGCCTTGCAGTGACATTAGTCGCATTTACAGTTGCTCAGGAATGCATTTTCTAACCTTTTTTTTTCCTTGGTATTTCTGGCAGGTAGAATTGTGAGGGGTGGGCTACATTAATATTCATTTTGCTCAGAATCCATGCTAATGAACTATGTAGGATTCTGGTTTTAATTAAAGAAAAGAAACCCTCCTTCATTCTTGTCTAAAAATGTTCATAAGATGAATTTGCATAATCGGCATTTTAGTATGCAGCTTTCCAAATTCTGCCCTGGTACATAGAACTGTGGTTTTCTCAGTAAAATGTAGCAATTTTTTTCTTGTGAGGTATTAATAAAATTACTTTGATCTAGGTGTGTTGATTTTTTATTGGTTTGGGTTTTTTTATTCTTTGTGCTGACATTTAGGACCCATTGAACAACAGTGTTACTGTAATTATTAATCAGCTTTTATTCCTTGTGCTGGCATTGATTTGTTCTGTAACATGGGACAAATCACTCACTGTGCCTCAGTTTCTTGAGCTGTGAGAGGGAGGAGAGTAGGCTTAGGCACACTAGGCTGGTTTTCAGTAAATGCCTTGTGCTTCCACAGGACATGGAGCTCCCCAGCAATGGGCACTGGAGCATTTTACTCTTCTCAATGATGAATTATGTCAGCTGGGTAGATGTACTGCTTGCTCCAGCTCTCAGTGGATGATGAGCTGACTGCAGCCTCTGTGCTGATTTCAGACAGATACAATACATACTCCTGCCTTGCAGTCTCCTAAATAAACAACTCTAGAAGGAGGTTGAAATAGCCCTACCTGGGTCTTCGTAACGTACCAGATGATGGATAATTGCACTTTCCCACTGTTCTTTCCTATGTGTGTGTACACAGCCCTTCTTTAGTAGCTAACAGTGTTTTTCTCACTTTGTAGCAGCATTACTGTTAACCGTTTCTAGGTGTTTTATTTCTTTAAATGTTTCTGAAAGTGAAATTGCAATTTTTGAAGTGAAATTGTACTAAACTTTATGAGTTGGAAAGGGTGAAGAAAAAAAGTCATGTTCCCTGGGGTTTGGGTTGCAAGCTAGAGGAGATGTGGGGACACAGGTGACCCTTCAGTCTGCCAGTGTGGGCTCAATTTATGGGAGGGGTGCAGGCACAACCCATGCTTGCAAAATTGAGACTCATCCAGCTCTCCATGCAGCCAGGACTGGCTTTTGTGCCATGGTCCATAAGCCTGTCTGAAAATCAGTGTTAGGAGCAAATAGGAAGGTTAACTATAGTCAGACACACATGGGGGAGGCTGTACTGTGACATGTGCCTTATTGGTTCAGGGATTTGTGTGCCACTTGTCTGAAGGGAGGTCTCGAATGTCCTCTTGTACAGCACACTGGGACTTCCCGCTTCCAGAACAAACTTTGGGGATTTTTCAGGGTACAACTACAGGAATAAATGACAGTTAT
Source organism: Hypocryptadius cinnamomeus (assembly GCA_013400635.1). Classification (NCBI taxonomy): domain Eukaryota; kingdom Metazoa; phylum Chordata; class Aves; order Passeriformes; family Zosteropidae; genus Hypocryptadius; species Hypocryptadius cinnamomeus. The sequence continues at coordinate 20,003 of VYZP01017200.1, read as the reverse complement.
TGCCTGAAGCAGATTTTATTCCTTTGATTTATATGCCACAGAAAATTGGGTTTCTGAATGTAAAGTAAAATGACTGCTTTCTCCTGGTGCTGGTATCAGTCCCTGGTATCCCATTGAATTAATCCCCTTTCTAAGCTTTTGTTTCCTTCTTTTCTGTCAGAAGCCAAGGTGAGACTGTTCATTCCTCCTATGGGCCTTTCTGTTTTGATCTCTCTCTGCAAAAAGAGAGGTGGGGCAGCAGCACAGGCCCTCAGGAACCCCCACTTACAGAGCAGCAGCCCCAACAGGCTGGGGGAGCGACCAGGAAGAGAGAGCAGGTAACGCATTCTCCTCGGGAGAGATTTACAGCTAGGAGCAGTGATGAGGGATGGACAGTAAAGCAGCTGCCCGCAGCAATTGCTTTCAGCAGCTCACTGATGTAGGATGTGACCTGGGGAGCAGGACTGAACCACCTTGTTTTGTTGCCTCTCTGGAGGAATATATACACCCAGTACAGCTCCCATCTCCTGGCTGTCAAAATAACACACGATCACCCCGCTGGAGATAGTTCATCATTTTCATAGCACAATGCATTCTGCTGCTGAGAGGTGGCAGGGGCTGTGGGGGTCTGACTGTCAACACTTTGGAGTCCGTGCCCTTTAGTGCTATAGGTGTCTTTGAAAGGGTGAAAGCTTTGCACTCTGAAAGTGGTTTTTGTCAGCCAGGAAAAAAGCAATTTGGGGCCGGTATAAAGATTCCACACCTGCAAAGAGCTTATGTGGGAAATTACAGTGGGAGGAAACAGCTGGTCAGAAAAAAAATGTTAATAGAAAACATTCCAGAAAGCAGAGAGATGGGAAGGAGAATATGCCATTCCTTCAGATGAAAAATACAGTTTATTTTCATTGTGGTTTTTGGTTTTTTTTCTTTCTTTCCTCTGCCCACCCCCACCCCCCCAAAATAAAGGGCACAGTGGAATTGATTTGTGGTCCAAAAACATGGTTCTGTTTTACCACAGCCAGTGGAAAACCTCGGTATATTGATACAGTATGAAAATTCATGGAAGTAGTTTCAGCAACATCATATTGGCAACATTACGTCAGGCATGGGAAATATTTCAGCTCCTCCAGGATTAGAGTTTAAAAATAATAGGATCAATGGTACTGAATTGAGATGTTTAAATATACCTTTTTTGGTACTTATGTATTACTTCTGCTTTAATCCAAACTTTCCCGAAGTGGCATATACCCCATATTCTCAGAAACATCTTGAGAGAGCTTTTCTGAAGGGGACTCAGTGCAAACTGTAGATGGACAGTAGGATTTTTAATAATTTAGGTGGGCAAACTGATGTCTGTGCTCCCTTGTTATATGTCCTGGGACAAGTGTCTGTGGCTGGATTTTTTAATGAAAAGACATTTCACGGCCAGTTGGTAGTTAAATAGTAACATCCACTTGGGGGGGTCTAAAAATAGGTGAAGGGAAGTGCTGCTGGCTGTGTCTTGCCCTGGGCTGCCCGAGAGCAGGGGCTGTGCTGCTACCTGCAGCTGTGGGAGCTGGTAGCTGCTGTCCTGGCTGCTGAACTTGACAAATATAAATCTTCATGTACTCAGAGCACCGGGTCCTGCTGGCAGAACAGGCACTTCCTGCCAGGTTTCAGGTTCCAGGACTTGGCTTGAACTAGGAACTTAGAAGAAGGGACAGTTTCCTGACAAAGGCAGTCATACCAGCTGGCAAACACCAGCACACATAAGACTGAGATGCAAGCTGAGCACTGCTTTGAAGAATATTTCTTTGCAGCCAAACTGTGGATTTAGGTATTTGGCCAAGCTGTAGACCTGACTTGTGCTATGCTTGAAAATGACATCATTTGTCTGGGAGTCTTTCCTGGGAAAACTATAGAAATTCTCAGATTCCCTCCCTCTCCCCAAATAGGGGAGGAAGTCTGAGAATAGGGTCACTGACAGTTGTCTTCTATTTCCTGAGCCAAATAAACATATCAACTCATTGGGGGCATGAATTGGTGTTACAATTTAAATATTCCTGGCTCAAAGATGCAGATTTAATCTGATTTACTGCTCTCATTGTGATTTTGCAGCTTGATTCCCAAAACATTTTGTATGGTTGCAAAAAGGTAATACTCTGCTATACCTGCAGTTTGAAAAACCTATTTTTGTGCAACTGAGTCACTAGCTCTCATTATTTATTAACTGTATAAGTACCCAGATAAGGCAAAGAAGCCAAATTTCACAAAACCAAAATGCTTGGGGAAAGATTCAACAGTTGAAGGACTGTGACTCTCTTTCAATTCTGGCCTCCCCTGCTGCAGTTCTCTCTGGGATACCTGCATTAATTTTGTTTAATTCTCTATGCTGCTTCTCAGAGTACCAATTAAAAACTGTTGTGCCTGTCAATATTAGCTGGTAGAAAATTGGGCTGGGTATGCTCTGGGATTGCCTTTGGTCACAGACACGGCCCAGAGCAGCCAAGCTGAGCTCTGGGCTCTGGTTTCCCCTGTGATCACAGGCGTTTGAGCTGGGAGAATTTTATTTGGGTCTGCCCTCAGGCTTATTTTTCTTCCCAATGATTCAGGTAACTTAAAGCTGACCTGCTGTTCATGGGAAGGAGGTGAGCTGTCCTTGGTGATGCTGTAACAAAACAAAGTGGTGGCTGGGTTATGCACAGGCTGCTGCCCCAGCCTTGGGTGGGGGCTCAGTCCTGCTACCGGCCGCTGGAGTGTGTCCCAGAATTTGAAGTACTTGCTCACACATTGTATTGAAAATAGTGGTTTGGGGGGTTTTTTTGGGTGGGGGTGGAATTGTTGTGGGGTTTTTTTCTTCTTATAAACAGCTCTAGTTCTGCATCCCTTTACTTCAGTTTTTTCAATTTAGTACTGACAGTTTTGACAGTTTTTCAAAGCCAAAGAGGAACCTTCTCCCCCCTTCCATCCTTGCCTCAAAAAAGTAACATCCAATTTTTTCCCCTCTTTGTGGGAAAATTATAAACCATTATTGCTGCCTTTTGGGTGGATTCATTTTAATGACTCTCATACATAATAAACATCTGCAGATGACTGCCCAGATCTAGGACAGAAAATCTATGTGTAGATCCAGAACAGCTTGGAAAGGCAACACCTAGGTCCTCCTCCCCATCCACACCTTTCTCTTCCTAAGACCGGGGTTGTGATCATCTCTCACACCTCTTAAAGATGAGAATCTTTAAATTTGTAATCCCCAGACTGGCTGGGAGAACTAAGTGGGAAAGCAGCTTTCTGCTCCATTTCCTGAAGGTTAGTGCTGGGGCTTGTTTGCATCCAGTACTACAGAACTGCTGTTCAAATGCCAGAAACTCTGTGCAGGTTCCTACATTGTAAGGTACCTCACTGGTAAGAGAATTCCTTCCTCAGTGTTTAATTAAGTGGGTAAAAAGCAGGATGGAAGAAGTGGATGGCATCTTCCTTTGAACTCTTACAGGTGGGAGCTACTGGATAAACTCACTTTAACATCTTTAATTTCCCTGGCCTCTGCTCATGACAGTAGCATTACAGGTTGCTACCTCAGCAACCTCAGAGAAGTTGAGCCTGCCTGCTGTGGCTCTGCCCGTCTGAAACACATTTACATCTGTTTGATGCTTCAGTTCCTTTTGCCAATGTTGCTTGGTTGCAAGTTGAAGCAGTGAGGGAATGTGTGTTTTTACTGCAGCTGGTGAGGGCAGTCCCACACACCCTGCACTCCTCTTTCAGACAGCTCCAGCACATGTGGTTGATTAAGCACATCAGCTGACATATGAATAAGAGAGACATAACTTAGTTGTGCATAAAGATCATACTCCGCTTATCCCCCTCTCTGACTGGATTTGCAAAACACCTGCAGCAAAGGCTTCACAGAGGAGCTCTCTCTCTACCTCTTATTAGGCCTATAGTGGCAGAAAACCCAGCAGCCTACCCAGGCAGTGTGGTAATTCCCAGCACATCCTTGTGTTGACAGCCTCAGGATGAAGATGTATCTGAAGAGGATGTTAGCTGGCTGGGTGAGTTCTTCCACCAGGTCAATGAGCTCATCTAGATTGTGCCGAGCGCTCCTGCTGACATGGAAGGATAGGGCAGGTGAAGGAATGACCATCCTTTCCAGTACACTGGCTGAAGTCCATTGTGGAGTTTCAGGCATGTCTGCACATGGCTTTGGGGAACACTTAATGTGTCCAGTCTGAAAACTGAGGCACCAGGAAAACGTCAGTGACCAGCTGGTGAGGGGATGCCATTATCACCTGAACTGCAGTTAGATATTAGAAATGCCAGAGAGATGCTCAAGTTCTTTTGAGGATCAGTCTCTGTGCATAATGTAATTACCTCAATGTCTGAAGTACAGCTCTTCTCCTCTTTTAATAAAAGTGGGAATTTAAATGCAAAACTTCTGTTAAGGCACATTAAGCTTTAAGATTTGAATACAACAATCAGCGCATTCAGGCTCTGCTTTCCACAGCTTTTCTCACTTAGCCAGATGACATATGCATGCTGTGTTTTAGAACTGAGCTCTGCCCTCATTTACACCAGGAACCCTCATTAAATTCAGCTGAATTCATTGAATTTAACAGGATTGCCTGGTTAATTAATGTTTTGAGGACAAAGTTTGTCCTTAGCTTTAATGTTCTAACATCATATAGAGCATTCAGATTTGTAATGGGCAGAATTTAGGGAAGTCAAACACTTAACTTGTATGTATGTTACATCCAAGCCATAAAGTGACATTGACTCTTACCTGCATTTCATAAACAGTTAACAATTTGCATACATCCAGCAGTGATAATATGCCTTTGCATTTAAATTTTAATTATTCTGCAAGTCTACCAGGATGTCACTTGTTTAATGGCTGGCTGAGCTTAGAGGTCACCCAGTCCAACTCTCCTCTAATGGCATTTTTTTTATCTGAGTAAAAGCTTTTACTAATAAGAACACAGCAAACATGCTGAAGTGAGACCTATGTAGTAATACACATGAATTAGAATGTAGAGAAATTTGGAAAACAGGGGATTTCGTTTTCAGAGTGTTTCTTTTATAATGGTTATTGGACTCTGACTAGGATAATAACTTTTTATTCTCTGCCAATCAGAATACAGACTGCCATTTACACGTGCAGTATCAGGCACTATGGAACCAAAAAGGAAGCTTTTGACTTCAGTTGTAAAGAGGCAAGTGGCTCCAGCATGCTGGATGATGACAGATCATGCTACTTTCACTTAGCATTGGAACAGACAAATGACACTTTCTGAAAGCATAGACAACAGTACAGAAATGCAACATGTAATTTCAGCTAAATGTGTGTGAATCTCTTTTATATTATTTTACATATTACTGTAAAAAAATTTAATAGCTTGGGTTGGAAATGACCTTTGAAGCTCATCTAGTTCAACCCTCTCCAAGGGCAGACACCTTCCACTAGAAGAGACTGCTTAAAACCCATCCAGTCTTTGTCTTGAATGCATCCAAGGACGGGGAGCCTCTCTGGGCAAACTATTCCAGTGCCACGCCAAGAATAATAATATTTTCCTTATGTCCAAGCTAAACCTACCCTCTTTTAGTTTATAAATGTTGCCCCTTGTCCTAGCACTACATGTCTTGGTAAATTGTTCAGTGCTGTCAGCATCTTTGAGAACAATGGTTGTCACATACCAGGAGTTCTTTTTATCTCCAAAGAAACCACATGCCCAAGAGAAGGGACCTATGCTGGAGAAAATATACTACTAGAATAAAAAAAGGAGTACAGGGAGTAACATACCTATCAGATTAACAGCTGTAAAAAAATGAAAAAGACATCGATTTCAACTCAGTTATCAATGTAAACTGAGAATCTGTCCAATTACTGTTAAGCCTTGTCTAAAATCCTAGCAGAAATTAAAACAAATGTAAAACTTCATAGAAAATAATGCAATATAACTACTTTTAATTTAGTATTTTAATACTCACTAAAGTTATGCAAATGGTGTTTAAGCCCAGCTAAAGCAGGTGGTGCTGAATATTTCATTTTTGAGTTTAGCAGTGGTACCTTAGGACAAGTCTACCCAGGTGCTGCACAAGTTTAATTCAGATCCAGCTGTTCAACCTAGAGGCCAAGTCAGAAACAGAAATACCAACTGCTTTAATTTTTTTTTCAGTTGATTGGTACACAAGTAGCTGTTGTTTCAGTGTAGAAGTATGGCCTGTCAAACAGAAATACACTGTAAAAATGGAGCAATTTCTGTTTCTGTATAAGCTGTAGGCTTATATCTTTTCAGGTGACCAGTGACTTTGCAGCATCCTTATGTCTGCACGTCTAGACTGCAGAAGTTTTCAAACAACCTGACTTTTGAGGACAACTGTTTGGCCCCTGTACAGTATCTCCAGATGGACAAGCATAAAAATGAGTTATTGGTTACTTAAAAATACAGGTGGGGGTATTTAAAGGGAGTGAGAATTAATTGATGAATATGGTATTAAAACATGTAACACACTTATGGAATTGTCCCATGGCAGTAATTTGTGACAAGAAACTAGTCCAATTGCTAAGCATTAAATCTCAGAACAGTAAAACCCCCCTATGAACAGATGCGTATATTGTGTTCATGTGTGAGTGGGAGTATCTGCATTGAATCTTTATGATACAGATGAAGGGAGAAATGTGGGCAGAGATGTGAAATACACTGGTATCACAGTGGTACTGTGATTCCAAAAATCTGTGTTCTGAGGGATGCCAAAATCAGTATATGCTGACACTGTTGCATCACTGATAAGTGCCTTGTGTCCTGAACCCCATTTGCTTTGACTCTGTGTGGCCTAACCCTTAGACACCTCTGCCTCAGGCTCTGCATCATTTTCCCTGGGAAAATGCTCAGCGTTTTTGCTTTATCATGGGAAAGGAGAGGAACGGAGCTGAAATCCATTCTGTTTCCACTCCAACTGGCAGGGCTCCTTTCTCTACCCAGCAGAATGCCAGAGTGGAGCAGCTTTGCAGAATCCACTGTTTTAATCTGGAAGGTTTAACAGTAACACAAAACCAAGGAAGTACAGGGAGACCATCTAGTATCAGTCCCTTATTCTGTGGGAAACTGATACTGTGCAGAACTGTATGACTCCCTCACATGCTCCTGGACATGTCTCTGTGCTACTGAGACTTGGACCAGATGGCCTCCAGCAGTTCCTCCCAACCTTAGCCATGCTGTGACTCTGAATGGTGGTTATCAAGCAGCCTCCTCTGACAGCCACAGACACACAAAGGTGTAATATTCAGGAGTCTGATGGGGACAAAATGAAGCACATACAGTAGAAGCAAATGAAGAGAGATGCATTCAGAATTTTCTTTCTGCAACATGCATACTGATATTGTCCTAGCTGATGAAATAAGTAACTTCTAGCTGATGAAATAAGCTCACGTGGCTTGCTCATTGACTACTGAACAATTATCAAGACAATATAAGGTTAAATTCAGTTTTTCTCATAAAAGAATCTGAGTAGTTGACTCTGTGTGTATCTATATCTATATCTATACATATATATATATATTATAGTGCACTGTAATGAGGAGTGACTGGACAGAAACAGACCTGAAGGGATGAAGCTGGCTCTAAGTCAGCACAAAGTCTTTGCAATGACAGGCCTGTTAGAGGTGACAGGTTCTGTAGTAATGCCACTAAACATTCGTAATTGAATAGATTTTATTTCACATTTACACATTAGCGAGAGTATATACAATTTAACAAATCAGCCTTGCTGGAAAAAATGAGTTGGAAATGATCTATCCTAACTTGAGACACTGAGTATTAAAGCTGTCGCCCTCTTTGACAGCCACAGCCTCTAGAAGTGCCTGCTTCTTCTGCATACTGCGAGATGACTCCAGTTCATACATGGTAGTCAGGTTGAAGAGGACACTCTCGTGTAGGTAGTGTTGAGGGTCCTGCTGAACCATTCCTTCCAACTGCCGGAGGGAATCCTTCAGTTTCCCCAGGTAAAGAAGACAAACAGCAGCATTGTTGTTAGCCTAGTGAAAAAACATATTGTAAACAAATAGTGTCTTTATAAATATATATATATATGTATGTATTTACAAGTGATGACAGAGAAGGAAAACAAGAAGTCTAGCATCTGCAGTTACAATATATTTACTGTATGCTAAGAATTACTATTCTACACATGTGTGCAAAACTAAAATACATTATCAATTATACAATGCTGTCCTTTTCTTATAATTCTCAAGATTTACCCTCTGCCAGTAGGACTTGCTGACTTCTAAGAACTGAAACTCTAAAAGACAGTCTACAATGAAATATAAATAGTAAAGGACATTAGTCAGTCTGAAAGCCAAGAGAAACAAATTTCAGAAACCACATGAGCCTCTACATGCATTTTCATAGATTTTTTTTTAATTACTTCATTATATTTTCAGAAGTGTTTTTCTCTCTCTCTGGCTTACATGTCCACATAAGCAACAGGAAGATACACTTTCTACAGCTGACTTCACGTACATCCAGCAGATATGGCAGTCTAAATACATAATGAATGATCAAGTCAGGTTCCATTTTCCTTACCACACAAAATGGGTTTAAGAGTTACTGAAAGATTCCAACAGTACAATGTGAAAACACGTTATAACACGTTTAGGAGCAGAAACTTTCATATTTTCTAAAAACTGAAGATAAAGGAAGAACATGGCCTTTTAGAAAAAAATATTTTTCTGTCTGTTCAGGAAACCTTACTGATCTTGTGTGATTTATAATACATGCTGTTTTACAGCCTGCAAAATAATGCAATTCATGTGTTCCTTAAACTCAGTCCCTTCAGTCTGTAAATGGCCTTGGAGCAGATTACTGTGGGTAAGCTGTCTGACTTCTCAGGAACACTTACATGACCATGCACTGAAAACTGCCAGGTGTAGGAAACCCAAAGGTAAATAAACAGCTCTTTGATCTCAGCTTGTGACAGGAACCCAAGGCTCTGATATGCAACGTGTTAAAAATGTCATGTTTAAAATTACAATATCCTTTCAATCTAAAATTACAATATCCTTTCAATGTTATGTGAAATCAAGTTAATTTTATATATGTTGGCAGCTGCCGTTTCTTTTTCTGACATGCAAGTCTATGCTAAAAACAGTGAGTTCAAACAAAAGTGCTTTTGCAAAGATCCCGTAAAAGAAGAGTGTCTCGGAATTTCTACATGCAAGTCTAAGCCCTTCATACAGACTGGTTCTTAATTTCCCATCCCATTTTCCATTTATCCTTATGTATACTGAAAACCTTTTGGCACACATGCCACATCCCATTTTTCTGTAAAGCTCTGAGCATACTCTGGGTACTAATTAAATCCATGCATGAAGTATTATGAGAATAATTTAGGTGTTCATTATATATGTAGCAATTTGAAGATTTACCACAGCATTTGATGAGTCGATCCTTAAAATTTCTGTGAAAAATCGATGAGCTTCTGCAAAATTATTCTGACCAAGGTGGAGAAATGCTCTAGAAAGTAAGTGACATATAAATGAGTTCTACTCAAAAACCCAAGGTAATAATACATTTTAAAAAGAATGGACACCATTTTTTATTTTTCCTGTTACAGATGTGAGAGTTTCTGACATTTGTTCTTCACAGTGTGAAGGAGACACTGATTTACAGACAAATGGAATGACAACTTGGATCGCTCAGCTATATTTTTTGCCTACGAAAGCAACAGTCTTCATTGTGTTTTATTAATTTAAATGCAGATACTCTCTTCCCAGAATTATTTCTCTTCATGAAATCAGCCATATAATTTTCAGAGCACTTTTGAATAGTATCTTTTAAATATATTAAGCCAATGTGCTAACCATTGCAAAGTGAGTCCCCCATCACACAGGTCGATTTACTACAGTGTATTCAAGCATCATTTGAAGCTAGCAGGTGGTACTTTCCTGGCAGATCTGATTGTAGGATAACTGCCCAAAATAACTTCTCCTCTCCTAAGAGATATTTATGCAAATGTATATTGAAATAACATGGTGAAAATATGCAGTGCCTGAAAGAATGAGAAAAAGCTTTGTAAAATCAACTGAAAGATCGCAGTTTCAATGCAGGATGATACGACTGTACCAAGTTATAGAGATCTCCTGAGTCTGTATGCCATTCAGTCTCACCTATGACAGATGACGTTCCATAAAAGAGAGAATGAGAGCAGGATTGTCTCAAGGGTAGTTTAATGATCACCTTGCATACTTTTAGAACTACATTTTAAGAAGTTTTATTTAGCTATTAAATTACCTACCTGTTCATTAAAACCATAATTTGGCTCTGTAGTCCATCCAATTTGTGAGTCACTTTCTCAACATCTTGAAAATATTTTTCTGCAGTTTTTATGTCTCCAATCTAGGCAGAAAAATCCTAAGTGAGTTACCACAATAAGAAGAAAAGAGCTACATCCTGATTATATCTTATAAGGACACAAAAACATATACAACATATCAAAGTCCATTATCAATCTCTTTACACCAAGGTGACTGGGTAACATCTGTTACCAAACAATGTATTTGAAGAGCCACGTTAAGGTCATGAAAAGCACCCAAAAAGCATGTGCAGTTTGCCCATGGCAGTTTCTCAGCTGGGGACTGCGCTGTAGGGCAGGGAGGCCCCATATCCTCATTTAGCTCCTTTGTTGTAACTAACTCCACAGTTCAAAAAAGTAGCTGAAAATGAGAAAAAGTCAGAGTTACTTCCAATGAAACGGGCGTTAGGCCACAGGAAGGGAAGACAGACACCAGTGGCCTCATAGTTAGCACAGCACCCACACCTGGTTAACCCACAGCCTCTGGTCGTAGCCAGGGGCCACAGGATGACTTCAGTGCATCACACCACATGTCAGAAAACAACTCCAGCACAATGGACCACTGAGGATATTGGGAAGATGGTCCATTTGCAGATTAAAAAAACACCAAAGAGTGAGTTGAGCAGGATGAAGGAATGAGAGATTTGAAAACTGGCATAAAGAAGTACAGATCTGATGGGGGGTGGAATGGGGGAGGGGATTTCTAAAAAGGAAGGGGTATTTCACCTAAAGGTGTGTCACATACATTGCTCTTTGAGATGAAAAAAACATACTCAAAGAAGGTCACTTATTTGGAAAATAAGTCACCAGCATGTTTTTCAGGCTGGAGAGACGGAAGAAGACAAAAACTTACAACTGGGTAAAATAAAAGGAGTAAAATTAAACTAGTTTAGAAGCATAAAGCCATGGAAACCAGGCAGTCCTCAGGTGGGGAGATTCAAGGGGACTCTCAAGAGACAACCCATTTGTTTAAGAACACTATGAAAAATGACAAATGTGCTGAAGTCTCCTTAATGCTCTCAGATGGTGGATATTACAAATCTGAGTCTTACTAGGAAACTTAATCCAGAATTCTTAAATTGCCCAAGCATTAGAAAATACCTTCTATCTTACTGCACTTTTTACCTCAGCTTTTTGTCCTGTCCATTGTGGTAGGGGAGAATGTACAACTCCTCTTTTTTTTACAGTCTTTTGCATACTTGAAAATTTTTTATTCCCCTTCTAGAATGAAAACCAATTTTCAGGCAAAGCAGAGTTTACCCCTTTCTCATAGACAATGCTTTCTGGATTCTCTGAACTGTCCCCTATCACTTCACATCCTCCCTGAGTGTCCATATAAGAAGTCACCATAATCCAACTGATCTCTCACCAGCAGTGAGAAGCAGGAATCACTTTATGTTTCACATGTGAATATAAATTTTGCTTTTATGCCAAGTATCTGGAAGTACAATTTGTTTACCCTTGTGTAGTCTTCTTACTCTCAGCCTATTTCCTTTCTACAGGAAATGGGCTTGTTGTTGCTTCTCATTTTGTATTTGTAGATTACTCCCAGTCTTTGGTAGCATTTTGCCTTTGCCGTTTGAATCACAGCCAATTTAACATTTCAGCTTCTCAACTTGTCAAGATTATTTTGCATTCTCATCCTGCCCTTCATAGTGTCTGTACCACTCCCAGCTTGGCATCATCTGCACATTTTACAAGCATGCTTCACATTTCATCATACAAGTACTACCTAACCAAAAAATACAAACACTACAAACCCTAAAGAGATCCTTGTGGAAGAGATCATCTAGCAAGTCCTTCTAGTCATCAGCAAATGACTTTCCAACTGCACTTCTCCGAGACAGCAAACACCCATCCATCTGAAGGCTTCATCTACATTTTTTCCCAATTTCCTTACAGGAATATCCCAGTGTCAGTACCCAAAGCTCTACTAAAACCTCTAATACAACAGATACTGCTTCACCTCTAACCACAAGACTTATTCCATGTCAACATAAGGAAATTATTATTCTTTATGTTTAGGAGATGATCCAATTGAACACTGCAGTCAAAGATGTAGTGTTAATTGCTGTCCATCTACCAAGCATTTCTGGAATACCCATTAATAATCTTTTCTAATGAAACAGATGCATTTATCCCAGAAGTTATGTAACTGGACTCAAAATAAATATTATTTGTCCAAAAATACCGTACGTTCACTTGTAATGACAAACGACACAACTTCTCTCTATAAATGCCACTAAAGATATAAATCACCAAGAAAATAATTATATTTAACTAGAGGATAATGCTGGCAAAGTGTAAATGAATCTGTCCTTTAGTATTTTTAGCCTGGGAATCCCTTAACCATGAGAACAATCAATTTCTAAAGCAAGCTACCAGTTTGCTCTCCTGGGATCTTGATGAGTCCAAATCGAGTATGCTTTGATACTAATTACACATTACTTGTGATCATTAATAGTTCTGATTTCTTAGCACCATCTCGTATCTTCTCAGCAATTATGCTGAACTCTTAAATCTCATTTTTCCCAGAGAGGGGAAACAGTTTCCATTTTAAAATTTTTTTGTGGGAAAGATCATTTAAAAGAAATAACTAGTTTTAATTAGTCATTAAAGCAATTTAACCAATTTAAGTGGTCTTTATCACTTATTCACTTATTTATCATTTTATCACTTATTTAACTCAGAAAGTATGACTTCAGTATCTAATAATAATTAGCACATCAAATAAAAATGAAGATTCTACTGTTAACTTCAAATAATCATATTCCCTAACAAAGAGCCTCCAATATACTATGTGCTTAACTTTGCTGTTTGTCTGGAAACCAAGATTATTTTTCTTCTACAATTTTTTTATTGCTTTTGACTCAGTTTTGCAGCAATTTATTGCAGAGGGGAAGGTCAGGCAGCTTTTAAATTTTTTTCTTAATGTACTTATTGAAATGGAAATTTTGGATAGGTCAGCCAGTGAGAGCTACACAATATAATCCTAGAAACTAAAATGTATTCACTGTTTCTCTAATTCATTCACTGTTTCTGTTTACCAGGTCAGGTGACTGCTGAGAGAATTACAGTCCTTATGAAAATTTCTTTGTGATAACTCTGTCTTTTCCTCCATTCTGCATTTCTATAATTCTCATTTCCCACTTTTTAAGGCAACAGCCAAAGGCTGTACATCACATCTAGACCTCCTTATGTTCCACTTACATGTGAAGATAAAGAGGACATTGTAGCAGGCCCAGGGCCTGCAAGACCTCCGTGGCGGTCAGCAGCCTAAGATAGGAAATGAAACCAAAGTCACCAAAAGAAGCCCCTCTTCCACCTTCGGACCCTTGTTATCTCTCTGTAAGATGATAGGTCATTTTTGCCTTGATCCTTACTATTGGACTGTTTCCTAAAACTCCTGTACCCTATATAAACCCCTATTCCTGCCCAGTTTGGTAAAAGAGCTGTCACTGAGATCCTTTGCAGAAGATACCAATAAAGGACATCTCTGTGGAACCTCAAACGGCGCTCCACCTCTCCCTCCCAGCCTCCTCCTCTCCCTCCCAGCGTCTGCCAAAGGCGCTTGGCAAGCCAAGAGCTGAAATCACTAATGAGCTGAAAATCACTACAGAGCTGATTTCACTTAAGAGCTGAACTTGCTAAGACTGCCTGTGGCTCTGGAGCCTGCCTGAGAGGCCTGGACAGGTCGTGCTTAACTGGACTTCTCTGTCCTGGACACCCATGGCAGCCGGGGTCGGGGAGACCCCGAAAGCCCCAAAAGCCACATTAGGACATGATGCCTTAGAGTAGTTAGCTCAATTTAATGAAGAAAAAAGAAATCAAAGTAAAATAAATAAAGCAAAGTTTTACATGCTGAAAAAGGCTGCAACTTTTTTCTGTTAAATACCTGAATTATACTTTATTTTATGTGTGTGATGTGTACTATCAAACAGTGTCTGTGACTCATAAGCAACTGGAATCTGGCTGCCTTATGCCTCTCTTGGTGAATGTTCAAAGTTAGCAGCACTGTCTGAGGTTATTTGGGAATTGCTACTTGTTTTTGAGAAGTTGTGACATTTGAATATGAGAAAACCGCTTTTTCTATTTAACCTGCAAGACATTTTTTTTTCCAATGAGTGCCTTGTCAACAGTGCACACTTACTACAGAGCGATGTTACCAAAATGATGATGCCCATGACTGCAACACAGTTATCTTTGTTTAATTCAAATGGCTTGGTTTTGATTAACTGGACACTGCCTATTTCTCTCAATATATCAAAATCTTGCGTCTAGTTGCACTAGTACCCCCAGACAGAGCTGAAAATTTTGTGACAGAAAAAGACAACAAGACAAGCAATAAAACCTTATCTCCTTAAGCTGCTAGAAGAAAGGAAAATATTTGCATTTAGAAACTATTCTTTTTAACTTCTGTCTAGGTCACATGAAAATACCAAGGACTCCTCATAACCCCTTTTACTATGTCCAGATCTGAAAAATCCTTCGGAACTGGAGGCCTGTTGTCATAGCCAACATTGTGGAGGTCAGTGATTTCAAATGATTCTGTAAGTTAGGAGATCCTCATGGGAGTGAAAATTTCTCCAGAGCAAATGGAATGACAAACAGACTTTGGGTGTGACATCAGGGCAGACACTCTTGTCAGAAAGGCAATGCCAGTAACATACCCAGTCATTTTCACAGAAAGACCAGAACTACTAACAATTTGTATTTCCTTTAGTATTTTGCATATTTGCAATACCATTCTTTAATACATATAATTATTATATTCCCTATTTAGGCAGTAATTAATGCACACAGTCAATATCATAAAATTGCTCCATAGTGATGGAGATCCACTTTAAACTAGAGACTTTTAAAGACAGACATGTCTAACACATTGTGAAACCATGCTCCTGCTGAGAACTGAAAATCCATAATTGAATTTGAATGACATTCTACGATTTCAAGCAAGCAATGTTAATAATTATCTATTAAGAGTAAATTACTCAATTTCAATATAATTTTATTACAGGAATGTCACAAATAAGATCATTTGTAAATACCTGATAATCCAAAATTAGATTTATCATTAAAAATAAAAGTAAGTAGATAAAAGAGGAAAAGTTTGAATTATCAGTATCAGAAATATGAAAGAACTGCAAAGAACTTGTGAGATACTAAAAAAAAAAAAAATCAGATAGCTATTTGGATGCATCATTTCATGAAAAATAAAAAGACATCTATTTTTATTTGCCATTAAATACAGGTACATAGACATTTATTATAATTTTCTGTATACTGTTTTTTTTTTCTTTTAAGGTGCCCTCCCCTGTCTTCTCAGGGATATGATTTGGATTTGGAAAGAAGGACACTCTTGAATTTTTTCTAGATGAAGATGGCAGTTATACAGTGTGACTGAGACTTGCATGCAGTTCAAGGCAGTGAGACATGAGATTTTTAGTGAATTCTGTCTCATTGATGTCAATGGGAGCTTTACCCTTAGTTTTAGGGAAAACAGAATGTCACTTTTTGAATAAAATACTAGCATAACTTTCTGCAGCATGTTGTTTGCTAATGCACTTTAAATACTACAGATGCTTCATATTTTCTAATTGTATCTAATACGACACAGTAGAAGGGTTTTTGTTTTGAGCACTGCCTCTACAATTTGACATGTGCCCTGCAAAAACAGCTATAGTTTTAAATGCAATGATTATTCTCTATGTAGCTATCAACAGCAACATTACCTAGCAAATTTAGAATAAAATGCATACCTGAAGGAAAATCCTTCCAATTCCACTCAGCAACTGAGGCTCTTGCTGTGGGTAATATTTGATGACAGAGTGGTAAGCATCTACAGCCAGCACGTAGTCCTAAGGGTGAAAAGCATACAGTCAGGTATTTAACCTCAGAATACTTCAGTCTTTGTGTCACCTTCTTTGTAAAGACATATTCCAACAGAATTAAAGTATGTGTAACTTGTCAGAGGGACAGAATTTCTATCAATCACTGTAGGCACTAGTGGCTGACTACACTGGTCAGTTCTACTGGTCTCAGTTATACTGGAACTGCAAACACAGGGGATTTTTTTTTTTTTTTTTAAGAGGATCATATTGTTTTTGTAGTTAAATGCCACAAACTGAAACTCTGAACATTTACTCTTTATCTTTGATTATGATTTAGGATGAAAGTCAAGAACCTTCTGTGTGACTGGGGGTATACATACTTGAGAAATGTCTCACGTTCCAAATATGTATATAATTTACATTGTTTAACAAACTACAATCCAAAGCTTTGTGAAGTGCCTGTGCACATGCTCTTGTGAAAAAACATCACATGACAGAAATTGCAATTCCTGCACATCTTCAGATGACAAACTAGCACCACTACCAAGGGGAACTGGACATTTTTCCTTCCTCTACCTGAATTGTTGGATTTTTTACTGCATAAGGGAAACAAGACATTTTCCCTTCCTTCACTCGAATTGGGTTTTTTTACTGTGCAAAAGCAGGTAATCTAAACAGAAAACATATCTGGGCAAAAACTAAGTGAGGGGAGGACTGGTTCTGATCTCCAGAAAGCTTTGCAAGGGACACCTGTCTGCAGGGGCCAGCGTTGAGATCTGCCTGCTCAAGATGGAATGCCAGTATAGCCTCCAGCTACGGACCAGCAACAGAAGATTAAACAAATGGGTCCCATTTCCCACTGGAAAAAAATTCCCATGTGACTGGTTCCTGCAGTTCAGCTGTTTCATGGTTGAACTTCAGTAATTCAAGTACCTTGACAGGACATGATTTTCAGAGCCTGGCCACATGGCTTGGCAGGCAGAGGTGAGAGGCACTGCCCATGCTCTGTGCTGAGACCAGCTGTAGGTGTAGGCATGTCCACTGGCCCGGGGCTGTACCAGCTGCAGTTGCAGCAGCTTGGAGAAACGTGAGCAGAGGCAGAGAGCACCTGCCTTCGCTTACAAAGGCCAGGCCAAGCAAAGGCTGAGGACTCTCTGTGCTGTAACACTTTAGCGCTTCCCAACAGTCCTGCCCTTCAACTTAGTACAAGAATTGTGTCTGTGAACAGACATCTTGGGATACTCTCTGCCCTACCACTAGTCTTAGAGTTAAATTATAGTACTCATTTAATGTGTTGCTAATGTGATCACAGCCACTGGGAAAGGTTGTTTATCTCCTGCATGGTTTGAGAAAGCAATGTTCCCCACATGTAATGAATTTCTTTTCCTGAGGATGCGCTTAAAAGGAGCAAATCCTGTATCCAGTTCTGAAGTCCTCAGCACAGGAAACACATGAATGTATTGGAGCAGGTCCAGAGGAGGGCTAAAAAAATGCTCAGTGAGCTGGAACATTTCTCAAGAAGGAACAGTGAGAGAGTTGGGATTGTTCAGCCTGGAGAAAAAAAGTCTCTGGGGAGACCTCATTACGGCCTTTCAGTACCTGAAACGGGCTTATATATCAGGGCCTGTTGTGATAGGACAAGGGGTAATGGTTTTAAACTAAAAGAGGGTTGATTTAGACTAGATAATAGGAATGAATTTTTTACAATGAGGGCAATGAAACACTAGAAGGGGCTACCCAGAGATCTGGAGCATGCTCCATCCCTGGAAACATTCCAGGTCAGATTGGTTGGTGATCTCAGTAAGCCAATCCAGTTCAAGAGGTCCCAGTGCACGGCAGGGGTAGGTTAGACAAGATGACCTTTAAAGGTCTGTTCTGACCCAAACCATTCTATTTGAAACCCATTGTTTCATACAAACAAAACGTCAAGGTAAGTCTTTGGAGTCTGACCTGTACATGAGAGAAATTACATGTCCTGTAATAGTAGGAGATGAGTAAGCCCAGGAAAGCCCTCTGTAGGACCTCTCTTTTGCAAACAACTTGTATACTGTGTGTATAAAGATTAATTCTGAACAATTAATTATTAACATTTAGAGTTTATTACAATTCTAATGTGCCATGACAAGTTCACACTTGTTACTGGTAATAAGAGTTCAGAGGAAAACCAACATGCCACATACACAAGGATATTTATTTAAATGTTGCTGTATTTATCATTCACAACTCAAATGTGATGAAAGTACAGCAGCCATTATTTTTCACAAATTTATGATTTAGGAAAACTTCAATTTTCATTGTAATGGCTCTGCGTAAAGGACTTACTTGATCATGGAGTATGAATGTGTTAGGCACTCATAAAAAACTTGGAATAGGGACACCCTTTGATCTAGCTCTTTAGAGGGATCCCAGTCATGACTGTAGTATCTATTAATTCTTCCAAGAGTATAAACTGAAACATTGTCTATGACTGTGATTTTTATCCCTTCAAGCATCAAACGTGGTCACTAGAGAAATAATTTTCTTGTATCAAATACTGTGGTCTAAAGCTGCTCCTTACCCAGTGCTCACTCCTGTGCATTGTCTAAAGCCCATGCTACACAACAAAGATGCACAGCACAAGCAGGAGGGAGTGGGGCTCTGCAGTCACACCCCCAAACTGATGCAGAAACAAGTCCCATGAGCCCAAGTCCAATGAGCTCAAGACCATGCAGCAAGTTGATAGAAAAGTGCTTCTGCCAGCTTAGTTTACAGCTTAGCATGAACTGACTGCAGAAAAGCCTCAGCCACAAGAAGCTGCATGAGTGGGCAGTGTTTGCACCATCACAGCAGCACAGGCTCCCCTGTGTACATAGCAGCCAGCCTTGGTAGGAACAAGCAGCCAAGTCCTAAAGGCCCGTGCTGCAGGGGCTCCATGGATTTGGCCTAGACAGGCAAAGAAACCCCCCTCCTTTTCTGCACTCCTCATCCTTATCTCCAACACCATATGCATTACAAGTACATAAACACTGACAGCTCCTGAAATGTGAGACTAGAGGTGAACATAAGAGTCTATGCACTCTGTTGATGGTCACTGCACCCTCTTTCCATACAACAGCACAGCACAGCACATCTGTGCTTACCCACCCTATGCCTTGCGGTATCTGTCACAGGAATAGAACCCATTTCTTCCAGGAGACAAGAGACTAAATTATGTATGTCCAAAGGCACAAGCAAGGATGGCTCCAGGATGAAACTGTGAAACATCATCATATCTAGGCTCACTTCTAAATACAACCTCAATCTGTGGTCATCTGTGGATCCCTCAGTGAGTTTAGTATGCATTTATTTTTCTCCCCACACTATGATGAAACCATTAGGAGATTTCTTGAATAACCTACATGTGATACAGAATACTACTATTCTGTGGAGAGTTGTAGAGGCTTCTAATCTGACAGTTCCTTCTGATAGAGCACACTGTAAAATAGATGATATTTGGTCTCACTTACTAAAGACTGTTGTCATTCACAGTTTTGCTAATGTGACACAATACAACAAAGATTGTCTGATGGAATGATAAATACACATCGCCCCTGAGAAGTAAAGTCCTGATTGATACAAGGTATGGTTGTGAGGAGTAAAACATCTTAAGTATTGCCAGTAAAAACCCCAATGACTACAGCTTGTGATCTTATGACTTAGAGATTAGGCTGACATATTGTCTTTAATTTAAAAAGTTTGAGAGCCTTTCAGTTTTCCATACCTTTGTAAAAAAGAAGGTTTGAAGTTACAGTATTTAAGATATGAATGAGAATTGGCCTATTGTTTTATAACTCAATGCCTCTTTTATTATGGAAATGTGGGGCTAACACTACATATACTAGTAAATAGTAT
>VYZP01017199.1:2864-16037 GCA_013400635.1 Hypocryptadius cinnamomeus | reverse complement strand
GCTTTAAAAGCTCTTTTCTCCTAAACAGTAGAAATCCTGGGTTTGTGCAGTTTTGTTAAGAACAGCCATTTTATTAGCAAGTACTTGACCTGTTGCACACACTTACAACAATATGAATTCTAAAGTATTTCAAATTAATTTTTCTTAATTATCACATTTCTAATATGTTAGTAAAAAATATATAAAACATTGTTATGCTATATTTTGATTACTACATAATAGTACTTGAAAAGAACACTTACATGAAACACACGCTCTCTGTGGAGATGCATCATTCATTTTGCACTTTAAAATCATGTCACACTACTACAGCACACCGAGAACCTGGTGCTGTAAGTGGATAAAGGTAAAGATGTGACCAGAAACCCTGAAGCACAGGAGAGAAAAATGGTTACAAGGAAGGGGATGGGAAGGACCTCAAGAAATCCATTTGGATATTCTGTGTCTGTCTCTTGCCCACTTTGTGCTTTGAGAAATCTTTGGAAAGTTGAGCACCAAAACTGCCAACAAAGTTTTATCTACACCTGTCCAGTTTTACTGCACACAGCTCATCTGTGCTTGGAGTCCCTGAGAATCACAGTGGGAGAGGCACCGTGTTATTTCGTAACTTATATTCATAAGGCTAAAGAATTAAAAAAAGTACTAGAGCACCACGACAGGAAACTCAGTGTGAACAAAATGCCAGTCATTTCTGTAAATTATTTATTGAATCAGTCACTATATTAAAAGAGAAAAACAGAACTGAAAACCTGGATAACAACAAAGACAATGCTTCTGACAGTAATTGTCAGTGGATAAATGAATATGCTGTGGACGAAGTTCTGCCTTCACGAACTGTGACAGCAGAACTTCTTTCTGAGTTCTTCCACAACCCTAAATAATTACTGAGTGCAAAGAAATGAGCCATAAATAACTACAGGGAGTTCAGAAAGGAATTGAAAGCTGAAACAAAGAAAAATAAGCAGGAACGACACAAGAATTAGTGTGGTTTACTTGGATTTTTACCAAGCTGTGTGTCTTCAGCCATAGCCCCTAAACCACCAGGGAAAGAAGTAGGGGTCATTTCTTTCAGTGTAATTGCATTCTTAGGTATCTATTTTATTCCATTGCCTTTCAAACATCCTGTGACCCACCACAGAACTCCTACACATCAGCACACATTTATGTGTCTGGATTGAGGATTTCTCATGCAAGTAAGTGATTTACATCCATGGAGCACTGGAAAGAAGTCACAGAGAGGCATGGATTCACAGGAGAGATGTCCACAGCAGCAGCATCTCTCCACACCACTCCTCACCCTGTCTGTGGCACCTGCTGCTACTGTGGTACCACACCACAGTAGTGGCCTCCTTATCCCCTCAGTCTGAGCAGGGAAATGTACCTGTAGATCCTACCTGAAATGAGATGCTGCATCTCTTTACTCCACAGCAGTAAAAAAGATACACAGGCGGTGGGCAATAATTTTTTCACTTTAGCGAGAAAGCAAGGGAGTGCTGACCTTCCACAGTCATGGCTTGCAAGCATCACCTAAAAGAACTCAGTGGAGCTGAGCTGAAAATAAAGATAATTTACTGGGCTATTTCACTACAAAACTAACTGTTTACAATGTTTTATGAACCACCCACACCAGTGTCCATGAAAATAGAATGTTGTGTTATGAGGCAACTCTTATGTGAGCTAGTATAACCTTAATGCCTTACACTTGAATTCTACTAAAAATATGTTGCGTTGTCATCAGAGAAAAGTTAGAGAAAAAAAAAATAGTAAGATTACAATCTGGTAGACTGGATAGTACTGAAGAGCTGAGAATTAGGATAGGACTTTACATTACTCTGGTGATCCATGGTGTACAGATAAAGGGCTACATCGGCTGCCCAGTCTGTTGGCTGTTTGTCCAGCCCAGCACACACAAGCTTCCTTCTCTACCCTGCCCTCACTCTGCCAGGCTCCTGTAGCCTTTGAAACTCTGAAGCAGCTAGAGGGATGGTGTCAGGAAGCAGGACACATGTGTCAAGCTCAATGAGCCCCTACAAAACCCTTGAAGTCACAGTTCTACCTGGTTCCCCCACTGGACTGCAAATGCAACGGGCAGAAGTCCAAGGGAAGTGCCTGCTGCACGCCGGCAGCGAGGTGATGCGTTCCGCTGTGTCAGATTTTTGGAACACAATAGTAGCAGCTGAAAATAGTCAGAAGGCTTTAAGTATGTGCACAATCATCAGAAAGCAAGGAGAGAGAGCCTCCATTAATGAGAGAGAAGGTAAATAGAGCCTGAGAAACTGGAAACATTCTTTGGTTTGGCTTACAGCAGGGAAAGAAAAATCTTAAAAAGCATTGTGCAGAGCACGAAGAGAGGCCATTAATCACAGGAAATGCACTTCCTCAAGTACAGTAGGAACATGTGAGAGACTGTCATTTTTCAAACCATATCTCAAAAGCTTTCCAGAATTTTAGAATATGATGATCCGCAAGACCCAGGTGAGATGACATGGCATCAGAGTGACTGATTTGACAACGATGAGGAAGAGATTAGTTAGCCTGAAGAAAGACATAATTCCTACGCTTTGGAAACCTACCACAAATTTGACTTAGGTGCCCCACCTGGCTTAACACCAATGGCCCTTCCCAAACACTCAGCTGGCTACATGCATGAGAGAAGTGACCTGAGAACTTGATCAACTGTAAAAGGGTGTCCATTCTTTGCACTTTCCAAATGACTCATCAAGTTCTAGAACTGATATACCCTGCTATGGCAACTGTTTAAAAATTACAGCAATATTTCAGAATCAGTGGTAAATTGTCATGCCTTTTTCAACATTTCAAAAGAGTAATTTATTTAAGCTTGAAAAGTATCTCTCTCTATCTTGGCTTTAGAACAAGAGCCAGGTACAGTATCTGTGCTTTACAACCAATGCGGGGCTGTAAACTGAGAATTCAGTATGTCTGTGGGAGCTGGAAAAAATTATCTCTGCTGACAATCACGTATCAGGGATTCATAGGTTTTAAAAGAAACAATGTTATACGAAGTATGATGGTTTAGTAGGAATACCAGGCCTTTGTTTTTCAGCTCACCACATTTGCTGATATCATCCATGCAGAGGACTCTGCGCAAATTCAGTCTTCATAAAAACCCATAGAATTGAGGTAAATTCACTCTAAAAAAAAATCCTTCACTGGATTCCCAACATGGTGGAAAAAAAAAAAAAAAGCCTCCAGCAAGCATCAAGGAATAGATCTAGAGGTTTTTCTCGTTTGTGGATTTACCTCTATGTATAGGTAGAAATCATACTTGTTCCCACAATTTTGGATGATATTTCTCTGTTAAAACTGCAACAGACCTGTTCTGCTGGAAAAACAGTCAGAGGGAAAGTATTTCCAAGAGGCCCTACCAATTAAAATGAACCAACTGCACAGTGCATGGAGGTGTGCTAGCAGGAGCTGGGCTTTTTGTCGGTGACACCAGCCATGGGTGAGGCTCACTGCTGTCTTCTGTAGCCCTGTGGGTCCATCCTCCCCTCAGCATTGGCTGCATGCTCCTGTCTTCCTGCCAGCACGGCTTTCTGTGCCTGCCCAATTGCCTAAACGAAGGCGAGGGAAATTACAGGGGAGAGCCATCAGCTCTGTATGAAACCTGAAAATGCTTTGCCATGTTTACAGCGCTAACACTTTCATAAAATTCCAGGTACAGAGTGGATGACAAAAACTTGGTTTGAAATGAGCAGGCAGAGTTAAGGAAAGTGCTTTTTTAACTGCTGCCACAAACATTATTGACAGCTAAGTGACGCTGGAAATACAAAAGGAGGGAAGGCACAGTGGAGCCTGTCGGTTTAACTCTTCATCGGAGCACATTTAATGGGACTTTATGTTCAGCCATGTGAACTTTGAAATACCTAAGTTCAAATTTCACCTTCAGACTTCCCATCTGTTCTTATTTCATCCTCAGACTTTCCATCTGCTCCCATCTAGGCCTTCCTAATGCCATGCCCAGTCAGACGGTATGGTTTTACCAGATGCTTCTGTCTTGGAAATTTTATGGCATATAAGAAACAATAAAAATTTATGTTGTACATGTTACTTGTGCTAATTAATTCCATTGCACAACAATGTTTTTTAAATGATATTGTCCAGAAAGTCTGTTAAAATCTACTGTAGACAAGTATGGCAATATATTATAGCTCCTAATGCCAGATGGGTTTGGAGTTCAGACATTTGTGCTAATGCATTTTGCACTTAGGTGCTGTGCTGGGAAAAATCTACTCCCAGGGACAAAGAGTTAACATTAAAATGTTGGTGTTAGACAGGGGCAGTGAATGCAAGGTGGAGGTGTGTTTTTCTGTACTAATTTTTTGCTGGAAATGAGTACATGATAGGCTGTTTGTGTGTCATTTTACAAATTTTACATAAAATGAAAGATGTTATTTCATATTACTAATATGTAAATATTTTAGCGTCTGGAAGAGCAAGAATGTGCTGGCTAACAACCAAAGATGTGCTGGATAAAATCCCCTCCACCTGTTCAGAGGGCCATTGTGCTAGGAAAAGAATATTGTTAAATAAGCAGCATTAAGTCCCATATCACAGCAAGTCTAGTAAGAATAATTAGTATATTAAAGAAAGAGTCACCATCCAAGGGCATTCCTATAGTTTCTTACTTCAAATCACTGAATTCAAAGCCAGGAGATATTCTGAACTCTGAGTGCAAACAGTGGGTTACACAGTGGGGCTTGTTTTGGACCGGTTTTTTTTGTTTGCTTGTTTGTTCCACAAGACTGAGTAAATAAGGCTTCATGCCAAGCAAGACTTTCCTTCCCTTGATTTTGCTCCCTCCCAAGCACTCTAGTGGCTGTGCCTCCTATACATGAGGAATCCAGAATGAGCCCAGGGGTTTCACATTTGAACCCAAATGCTGTTAGATATCAGGCAACAAGGGTTTCCCCCCCCAACAGCAGACTCAAAAGCAACCTCCTGAAAAAGGCTCTGTCATCTCCATCACCACAGGAAGCTCCCTGATGGCCAAAAAAAATTTGTTTTTAAGTGGCAGCTCCATCAACATCACATCACGAGGGTTAAAAGGTGCAGAGTTGTTGGGGGAATGGCTCTCAGCAACAAAAATTGAAAGAGCAGCTTGTCTCATTTTCCTCAGTAAAAGAGATGCTCTGGGAGGAGGACAAGGAAAGGACAGACTGCAGTATCTATTCAAGTGAACATAAAGCTTGGATATTATCTTGTCTAACAATTTTTGGAAGCTGACAAACAGTTACAATTGATGCTCAGAGATTAAAACAGGAAATTGTATCATTGTGAGAAAAGGCATTCAGAATAATGCTGTGATTCAAGAATACTTTTGTGAATATAAGAAATAAGCAGAGTTTCCTGCTATTTGTGCTTTTATAATATGTCATGCTTATAAATCCCCACACAGCTGTGGGTATTTGTCATGATAATCACAAATCTTCATACTTTACTCAAATTTTAGTGCATGTGATTTGTTCCTGTAAATGATGCCAACACTGCAATTATCCATATACTTTTTTCCACATTATTTTGTTTTTAAAGCAAACAATCTCATTTCTAGGGAGAAAAGATGATACCTGTGTGAAATATTGACTAATTGTGATGCACAAAGTAGAAACTACACAGATATAACAGCATCCTACAAGCAACCCGACTAAAATCTGTTTTCATAAACTAGTCAATGAATATTTATGCATGGAAAATATATTCATGAACAAGGAAAAAAAAAAGGCTAAATTTGCAATTAATATTTGTGGTGAATAATTTTGATTTATGAATGGGAACATTTTGTTCAAGGTTGCTAATTATCGTTTGGTTTGCATGGCTGTGAAACAGATTATTCTAGCAAAAAATCAGAAAACAAGTGAATATTCAATGCTTCCATAAGTTTTGAAGTTCTTTAGTACTTTATCTATTTTTTTTAACTTCTACAGCTTCTTGGATAACACCTGATTACCTAGTTGCAGGTAAGCATCTTTCTGAAACATTGTTTAACAGGTATTAATATGTTCACGGTCCATTACTATTTCACTCATTGTTTCAATAATGATAAGGCTGAAGGATTCTGAAAATAAATTGTAGGATATGTATCTTTTCTTTTTTGACTGGCTTGGGTTGGGAACACATCCAGTTCCATGGTAGCTAAAACTGCTACCATTGTTGGCCAAACATTAAGTTGCAGCATCAGTTGTGGTCAACGTAGGCATGCCTCACACACTGCAAATAAATATATTGCCAGCTTGCCATGAGTATATTGTGGAATTACTCCCAGAGAAGGTGGTAAAAGTCTTATCAGGTTAAGTGTACCATCGAGGTATCCACTGGGAAAAACAAGAGGCAGTATGTTCCAAAGAGCAAAGAGTTTCCATACCGACAACAAAGGGTCAGAGAAACCTGGTGTGTCCATTGCTGTGGGTTTGCAGCTTGTTAGCAGCAGAGTAATCTGACTGGGAACCTAATACTTAGGCTTCTCTTTGAGCTTTTCTTTCTTTATTAAAAAAAAAAAAAAAACAAAAACATGAGTTCTCTATTTGGGGGCTATCCTGTATGCCCAAAATAGGCCTAAGTCCCACTGCAGTTTAACTGCATTTTGCCATAAAGACACAGTAGAAGCCATGTGCCTCTGGCTACCATGTGGCCTCAAATTCCTGTCATCCTTTTTGATAAAGGGCCATTCTCACAGTCCTTGCTGTCTTCCTTCAGACTTTGCTAGGGGTTTATTCTCTTTTACTCTGACCCACACAGGTCTCCTCCCTCCAGCTCTATGGCAAGCAGCTGAGACATCTCTGTGCCCTCCTCCATCCCAAGACAAACAACAATAAAAAAGCTGGCTTTCTGACGTGAGGTCTGGCTTTGTCCATGTGTAAGAAGATATTTATACTCACATGTCATAAAATCTTACATTTTCACACAGGAAATCAAAATATTTGAAAGCACAGGCACACAGTGACACTGCCTAAAATAAGTCATTTTGTTGTTTTGTGTCTATAGCTTCTCTGGTCTGAGCTTGAGAAAATCAAATTTGTGAATGCAAGTGGACACATGAGAGGAAGGAGGCAGCCAGTGTGTTTGGACAGAAAAGAAGGCTATCACAATTCCTTTGGGTGTACCTGGCAGAAGTCCCACAGGTAGCAGAGCTCTCATGAAGCCTCCCAGACATCAACTGCTAACAGTTCTGGTCCATGCCAAGAAAAATGGGTTCATAAAGAACAATTCATTGGTCAAAACAATGAAAAAACCCAAAACCATAAACACTAATTTGATTACACTCTCTCGGGGCCACAAGAAACTTTGTATTCAAATTCAAAGAAGATTCCTCCTGACCACTGAAAGAAGTGAAGGCAAAATAAGACTGGGAACAAAATGAGAGCCTGTGCTGATCATACTGGTTGTGTGCTTGTGCTTGTGCTGCCCTGGACCTTTTTCTCATTTATGAAAACATTAAGAAATGTATACCTTTCTCTAACATAAGGCATTCCAAATTATACAACTTCCTTGAACTGAATTTTCTTCCAGCCACATCTAATGATCATGGGATTGTTCAAAATATTTTCAACGGTTCCTCAATTACTCCTTTTTCTTGCTCTTCTGTAGCTTCTATAAAGAAAAAGAAAAATATAATCTTATTTTTATATAATTTTAATCCTCTACACCTTCAATCTTTTGTTCTTTCCTCCAAGCTGTAATTATTCCCTCGGAAACGCTTTCAGTTTAGAGAACATCTTGATCACTGACATGATGTCAATATAATACAGTATTTGTTTCAAAATTAGTTTAGCAGGAGATATATCAACTCCAATTAGTCTTTACTGCATTTTTAATTCAGTGCAAAGACTTTCCTGGAATAAAACAAATCATAATTTAATATTTCACATTGGCTGTCTGAGACTGAGAAGTGAAGTGAAAAACGCATCAGCATTGGTTTTTGCTGCCCCTATAGGTTGTAGGATGATGGACAGGGTCTGGATGATGGCAGGTTTCTTATAACAAAATACATTCGTGGTGGTGATGGTTTTGTTCCTGCTTTCTTTTTTATAAGTAATTCACTTATTTCTTTTTCCTGGAGGATTTTTGCAGCTGTGGCTCCCTAAGGGACCTTCACTCTGAGCATCCTTCAGCACTGACCACTTCCAGTCTGTCAGATAAAGCCTTACAAGCTTCCTAGGTCATCATGGACTTGTAGATCTGTGTTAGGCTTTAGCTGGGAATTAACTGCCTTGGTTTCATCCACTACAGTAAGGACGACTTTCTCCTTAATCTTCTGTTCTCTGTTTTTTAAACTACTTCAAATGTCTGTTATGAATAAATCATGATTGTAGGAGTGTCCCATGTAAATAACTGGTTGGGAGAGATTGTTAATTTGGCTGCTAAATTAGATTCATTCAAAATAAGCTATAACAAATAACTTTTTATTATTGAAGAAAAAATATAAACATACCAAAATAACAACCAAAACCCTAAAAAACACCACCAAAACATAACAAATCCTCACTCATTCAACCCAAGATAATAAATGAAGTTTAGAAGACTTATTTTCATGTTTCTGGGAAGACTGTCTCTTTTGCCTACTGGCCTCCCTGGGGATTTAGATGAAAGCTCAGATGAACTTCCAGATCTTCCTCATGGAGATTCAGATCAACATTCTTTAGTCGAGAGCACTCTTCCAAGCCATTTTGTAGGAAGAGGCTCCTCTGGCATCTCCCTACTCAATGTGTCAATACTGTTTGCCACTAAGTGAGTTGAAGTCCACAAAGGGCTTCACCCCAGAGTGGAAGATACATGTGTTCCATAACTGATGCCAGTACTTATGTGTATTTGTAGAGGAGAGAACAGGTGTCAGACCCGTTAGCAACCCCGAAGGCACAGAATGGATAAATGTTACTTCCCAAGTTGTAGTTGCCACCTCAGCTCCTAAGCAGTCTCTCCAGCAGCTGTTTTATCTCCTTAGGAATCGCTTCTTCTTCTGTAGAAGTTATACAGCCAATGACAAAGTTTCAGTGCTGTTCCACCTCTTGATTCTAGAAATTATTTTAAGTCAGTGTTAATAGTCCACATTCTGCATGGGCAAGCTCTAGATGGGATGCCAAAGAGACTGAGATTCTAGATTGAGAAGTCAAATTGCCATAAAATGATTAAGCGAAATGATGCCTAAAATTATATTTTAGACAATGTAGAAAAGTGAAAGCAGCAGCAGCTCTGTGGTGGGTAGATCCAGACCAGATGCCAGGCACCCACAAAAGCCACTCACTCACTCCCCTGTGTAGCTGGACAGAGAAGAGAAAAAAAACAAAGTGTTCTTGGGTTGAGATAAGGAGCTGGAGAGATCGCTCATCAAATACCATCAGGGACTAAACAGGCTCAACTTAGAGATATGACGTAAATTTATTACTAACAAAATCAGAGCAGGATAATGAGAAGTAAAATAAAACCCTGAAAAACACCGTCCCCCTAACTCTCCCTCCTTCCAAGCTCTTCCTTCTATCTCAGCAGCACAAGGAGGCAGGGAATGGGGGTTATGGTCATTTTATCACCCGAGGCTTCTCCCGCTGCTCAGGGAGAGGAGCTGTTCCCCTGCTGTGCCATGGGGTCCCTCCCACAGGAGACAGTTCTCCACAAACTTCTCTAGTTTGGCTCCGTCTCATGAGCAACAGTCCTCTGCGAAGTGCTGCAGCATGGGTCACTCTTCCATGTGGTGCAGTTCTTAAGGACAGGCTGCTCCAGTCTGGAAGCAAGGACCCCTCTCTCCATGGGTCTCCCACAGGACCACAGCATCCTCCAGGCATCCACCCGCTCTGGCATGGGCACCTGCATGGACTGCAGGTGGATCTCTGCATCCCTGTGGACCTCCATGTGTTGCAGGGGCACAGCTTCTTCACCATGGTCTGCATCACAAGATGCAGAGGAATCTCAACTCCAATGAGGTATCGCTGGCATGGTAGTCAGACAGCAAATTTTTCCATGTTTTTTGGTATTAACACTAATAGCTCGTTCCAATATGCCAGCACTACTAGTCTTTCAATATAATTGACCACTGACTTAGAAATGTAACATTGCAACCCAACCCAGGTGCACATTTAAGGCTACAAAGACCAGGAGTATGTTGCTATTCATTCCAGGATGAATAGGACATTACACCTGGCTGTAAGTAAAAACTCCTTCCTTCTGCTTGGATCATGCATGCCTTTCTCTTTCTCATTGAAAAATGAGTAACATAGTTCCCAGACTCGGACACTGGCAGCTATTCCTCCCTCCACCTGTATTTTGGCAGGATTGATGTTCATCGACTTAAGTATTCAAAGGCTGTGTGACATAAGTCATCATTTTCTTTATGCCATTACATCTATTTGTTTTGCTCTATCCATGGGCCCTGCATATATTCCCTAACTGTGCCCTCATAGCTCTGTGAATTTTCAAACTTTTCTGAGAACCACAAAAATTTGTTTCTGTGCTTGCTGAATCGCAAAACTCTTTCTTTCCCCAGAAGCTTTTCAGACTGCCATTGCTTGAGTCTTCAATACATTTCTTTTCTCCATCAGGATTCAGAAATTTCCTACTGGAAGTTTCCTCCAATGCTCAGAAATGGGCAGCTTCACTGAACCCAGATATCAAGTCCTAAGCCTCAGGGATCCTATTAATCCCTTTGTAACTGAATAATAAATTCCTAGATGGCCTGAAGGAATTAGTGGAGGTACCTGTTGCATCCAGGGTCTTGTGTCCAGAATCTTAACTAAGATTTAGGGATGAGAGAGAATCCTGTTTCCAGAAAAGATCCAATTTGTACACTCCACACAAATCTGGAGGAGAGATTTGCAGGATTACTGTAGAAAGTCCAACCTTCATGACCATACTTAAACTCAGTCTAAGTGCTCTGGCACTTCCCAAATTAGTTTTCACTGACTGCTGAGGCCTCTCTTAACTCCCTGCCTATGTTTCACTCCTGCCTCAAATCCCTACTCCTGGTGTACCTTGACTTCTCACCTCAGTCCTGCCTTGGGTACTTCTTCAGTCATAGGAGCTTTGTCTAGCCTGAGATAAAATATCATTGCACCTCTCACAGAACCTGAATTCTCAAGCAAGTTCAGAAGTCCTTCTCCTGATCAGATAGGTGGGAATAATATATCTAAATTCCTGTTATTTCAGATGTGAGCAAAGAAATCCCACATAAGCCTCCAGAGGAGACTGATTTATTAGACTGTTTAGGTAAGTTCATTAAGATAACACTGAATTTGATATCAAAAAAATGGGGTATCTACCACTTGATCAAAAAGTTCAAGCATTCTTTCAGACAATGAGTGGATTGAAATCCGCAGCCTGAACCCATATCACAGGTCTTGGCAGATATCCAACAACTAGGCTATGGCATTGCCTGCAATAAAACCATTCATTCTCCCTTCCCTTCATCTGAAGCTGAGTCACAGAACAAAAAATCTCAAGTCATGGCTGAGAAGAAGGGATAAAATAAAAAGCAAAGCTGAAAAGGGTTAATAAGTTTCAAAGTCAGAATTGGATTCATAACCTTTCTTTGAATTTCTGAAGCCAAGTAATCCAGTCAATAGTTTAACTCCCTAATATTCATGAAGCTGATTTTCATTTGTGTTAATGTCCTCTATGTCCTCCATTAACAGACCATTTAAAATTTTTTAAAGTCCCTTTACATCTCTAAAAGAAGTGCAAAGGAACCATTCTATAAGTTAATGTAGGATGGGAACATTTTCCCCACTATTATATATTCAGATTTGTGGGGATTTATTTGGTATGGAAACTACATGAAGCCTTAATTGAATGTGTCCCCACAAGTCTTAAAACATTACTACCATAGGTGATAGTTTCCAAGAGCTGTTCTCTAGAATTATTCATGCCTCAGTCTTGTGGAGGATATGTAGATTTTGCAAGTGAATGTGGATAATCAAAAAGCACACTTGGGCTTTCTCCAGGACTTCCATGAAACAAAAACAGTTCCATAAATGAAAGGCATGCCTGATTTTTCTCGTAGGTATCTTGCATACTTGAAAACTTTTGCCAAAATATTGCATCACGGACTGCTTCATACTTCCATCTAGAGCATGCAGTGTACAGGTCATCTCTCTCCAGAGAACTAGAAAAGTGTATTTTTCCCAATGGGCCTTTGGATATGAAGTCACTGCGCCCTTCGCACAAGTCACAACCAGAGTGACTGCCAGCTCTGGATCTTGCTGCGGTCTTTTTAGACCAAGAATAACCCAACCCAGCTCCACTAACCAAACCCCATTCCAAAATGAAGTGCTGTACATGTGGTTTTCAACTTCCGATTACCTGAGGAAAGAGATTCTGCATCAATCACTGCATAAGAGTTTCCTGGGAAACAGTTTTAAAGTGTTTTAATTGCTTGTATTGAAGCAAGCTAAGTTTTCATTGTGAATGAGAACAATTGGACTCACAGTGAATATTGGCATCTAAGGGATAAAATAACAATTGTTTTAAAACAAGAATGTGGTGTTTACCTTCATATAAAACAATTCATCTGTAACAACTCTATTTCCTTCACTTTTCCTTCATTGAGCATGTCCTGCAGCTCCAGGCACTCAAGTGTAGTGCACAGGAAGAAGGCAGGTTATCAGCCATGCTAATTTAGAGGTCTTTCAAAAGTAAAACTGTCAAAGAAGGCCATCAATTTTAGTAGTGTCTCAAATGCAAATTGTTGATTATTCTGAATTTCCTTCCCAAAGTAACCGTTCTGAAAAGTGGGTCCTTTCATGTGGCTAAAAGCTATCGCAGAGTCTTCCCACTGATCTTTGTGGGGAAAATTTTTCAAATTACCAGTAATTCATGGAATTAAATCATCCTACTTCCAGCAATGTTTTGCAAACCCTCTGATTTGCTTTGAACTAAATGCTCCTTAGGCTCCTGCTTTATTCTTCTGTAGGGCTCACATGTCTGAGAAGCTCAGTATATAACAGTCAGTATCAAAAGAAGGTAAATGTCTACAATTGGAGACAAATTAGAAATAGGTGCTGGGGCCAGAATTCAACCTCACTTAGCTATAGAGAACAAACTGAGGTGCATGAGTTAGGAATGTAAGTGCACCAGGCTGCCCATGGAGTCAGCAAAGAGACAAAGGCATCCCTTTCTGGAAGCATAAAAAAGACCTCCAACTTCACGGGCTGGGAAAGGTTGCAGGACAGT
>VYZP01017195.1:0-10296 GCA_013400635.1 Hypocryptadius cinnamomeus | reverse complement strand
TTGCAAGCTTGGTAGCCCGTGTGGCTTCTGTGTTACTTTGGATCTATCATTAGTAATTCGAGAGTGACTGGAGAGAACACTTCTCAGTTATATATTTTTTTTTCCTTCTTAATTAGACAGAACCTTCTTGTTTTCCTGATTTAAGTTCATTAGTTGTGGATAAAGCAGCAACACATTTCAGATTGTTTTTATTGTGTTGCACTAAATATTGCATTTTAAAATCTGTAAAAGCAGAGTAAGTCAGATGACCATTTGTAGCTGAATTTGTAAGTGATTGACAGATTGCTTCTACTTCACTCAGGTTTTCCAAGGTCTATCTTTTTAATTCTAAAGCAAATTTATTTTTTCTTTTTAAACAGATGAATCATGTAAAAGAGAGGTTTGGTGACAGTGTGCCAGAAGAAGTGCTTCTGCTGTGTCTGGGCATTACTTCAGGAGTTGGCAGATTGATTTTTGGCAGAGTTGCAGATTATATTCCTGGTGCAAAAAAAATCTATCTACAGGTATGTGTTTATTGTTTCTATATTGCTTCTGAACTGTGGATTCCAAAGGATTTGCTTTTGGGAACTATTAATAAATAAGCAGAATTAACTGATTGGAGATTCAAATTTGAGAAGTTTCAAAACTCTAGGAAGTTCAGTGTATGGCTTTTGATACTAGGAGCCTTTGGTGCAAAGTTTATGAATCTCTGATTTTTGCTTTTAGTACTAAGAAAATGTCTATTTCCTGCTGGCTGTTTTCAGCTGGGAATGAAAGAAATTACTGTTCATTAGCATGTGACTGAGAACCTTTGGGGATGCTCTAGATTCTGCTTTCTCTGTTTTTCCCAGATTATGATTTCATAATGGCTTTCCCCAGATAGGGGAAAAAATTAAGCCATATTTCTCTAAGTATTTTGGATCTCTTGATTTTGACAGGCACTAAGTTGGTGTCAGATATGTTCTGTGCATAGTACACAGGGGTATGGCCATGGCAATACAAGTGGTGCATAGTTGAGGAGATTTTGCAGAAAAAGTCCTGGCTTCCAGAAATGCTGAAGCTTGGAGAGAAAGGAGGATATACACTTCTTTCCCTCCATACTTAATTTTTTTTTTTTTTTTTTTTTTTTTTTTTGAGAAACTAGCAGTGTTAGTGTGGGAATTTGGGAAAGCTTTAATTTACTTCCGTATTAGCAATTTCGAGGTGTTCTTCATTTGGTCTCTTAAAATGAATAGCAAGGGAGGCATCTAGTGGGGGCTGTCTGCACTGCATTATGGAAATCAGAAATTCTTAGGAAAGGATTACTGTTCTACTGGAGCATTTGTTGTCATGGAAAAATTTAGATTCCTTGATGTTTTATTGCAGTTAGGTGCAACGTTGGTTTCCAGTGCTTACACATGGATGGTGCACAGGCAAAACTGTTACCGCTTTTATTTTCTTTTTAATTCTGCTTCATTTTGCTGAAAGACAGTTTTATTCCTTTAATCTGAAACAAATAAATAATCTAATATTACATTAGAAAATCTTTATAAGTATGCATGACTACAGCAGTACATCAGGGTACTTTTTTAAAGTATTAAAGGAAAAATTAAACATTTTCACTTCTGTTGAATATAAGCACCCTGAAATAGCCACCCATAATACTGATATTTTTGCTTACAACAGTGAGGAGTCTAATTACAGTATTCCAGCTATTGTAAACTTTTAATATTTCTGTGACTTATTTCTCAAAAAATATGAGTGTATGAGAAATGACCATGCACAATTACTGTAGGATAGTGGATTACAATTGCGTTTTCAAAGCTTGTGAAATGGGTGGTGGAATTTCTTTGCCTGTCATGAGTTATATGTTTGTTTTATCTTAGCTTGTAACTTCTGATGGTAGTAATCCATGGAGACTGATAATTTTAAAGTAAATACAGGCAGGCAATCTAATTCCCTGCAAATGGAAGGAGGTTCATCTGGTCCCTTACGATTTGCAAATTTGATGCGATGCATTTTTATATTTTTTTTCCTTGTCCATATTTAGGTGGCCTCATTCTTTTTTATTGGGCTGATGTCTATGATGATTCCACTGTGCAATGTTTTTGGAGCTCTCGTTGCTGTCTGTCTCTTCATGGGCCTGTTTGACGGGTGCTTCATTTGCATTATGGCTCCTATTGCCTTTGAGCTTGTCGGGGCTCAGGATGTCTCCCAAGCCATTGGATTTCTGCTTGGGCTCATGTCCGTGCCTATGACAGTTGGTCCACCCATTGCAGGTGAGTGCAGGCAGGGTTTGTAGCTGTGTAAATGTGTTTCTATGTTTGCATGACTTTTTGGCCTTGTTTCCCGTTCCTGCGTCACATGCAGAGCTTTGACATCGGAGGTTTTCTCTGTGTGTGCTTGAGAAGGTAAAGGAAATTTATCTGCTGCTCATGATTGTTAATTTACTGCACTCTTCAAAGTTTGTTCAGTCTTCTTCATTGTTATGCAGGTGTAAAACATTCCTCAAAAGAAAGATGGAGGGGTTTCCAGTTGGATTTAGGACCTGACATTTTCCAGTTTGTACAAGTGACAGCCTATTGGTTGCTTGTGTTACGGAGGGCCTCCAAATTAAAATCTGAAAATTAACTGGATTCCAAAATTTGCTCATGTTAAAACCATCGTGAGGCTAAAGGCTCTAGTCACTTAATTGCCCTTCATAAGTAGGAATGCTGGCTTTATTCATCCTTTGGTAGGAGAATGACAAAGTACAGGTTTTGAAGATGAAAACTTGGAAGTTCTTGGGAGGTAGAAATAGAGCTGTATTCCTCACCACTGATGATTTTCAGTGGTAATTTACCCTGAGGTTTCGTGAGTGAAAGGTACTTCATAAGACATAATTTAACTATGCAGCCTAATAAAGGACAAAATTGTAATGCTAGAACAGCACAGGCTTGGTGCTTCCTACTATCACAGCTATTAATACTTAAATAGAATTTGACTAATGGGAGGAATTTGGAGAGAGCAATTAGAGTGAATTATTGGGAGACGCACTTCTTAGTAAGAGGCTACAAGGAATGCAATATCTGGAGTATATCTAGAATTAGAAGAATGGGCATATTGATCAAAGGTAGCTGTTTCCAAAAGGAGGGAGAATTTCTCTAAGTCATGGCAAGATACAAGTGCTGGAGAAGCTCAAATG
The DNA here is from genome assembly GCA_013400635.1 of Hypocryptadius cinnamomeus. Lineage (NCBI taxonomy): Eukaryota > Metazoa > Chordata > Aves > Passeriformes > Zosteropidae > Hypocryptadius > Hypocryptadius cinnamomeus. The sequence continues at coordinate 7,154 of VYZP01017195.1, read as the reverse complement.
AGCAACTTTCAAATAGGAAAGATGGTGCATGTTTTTAGTGGATGGTAATTAAGCAAATTTTAATTGGTTGAGGGGTGACCTACTGAGCTCTTCATTACTGCTCCAAGTCAACTCTGGAGTACCTTTCTGCCTCCTGGTACACCTCTGTTTGGCCATCAGGTTGTCAGGTTCTAGTGGCTGTAATCTGTGCCAGCTCTTGGGTGTCTGAACCTGAAGCCAGGACCTGTTTTCTGTGGATTCCTGAGGCCCCTTTATTTATGAGTGGTCACTTTCTGCCTTCCCAGGCTTGCTGCGGGACAAGCTTGGCACCTACGATGTGGCGTTTTACCTGGCTGGAGTCCCTCCCCTCATCGGAGGAGCCATTCTGTGTTTCATCCCCTGGGTCCACGAGCGGCAGAAGTTGAAAGAGAGAGCAAAACCTGTTGATGGAGAAACTACTGAGAAAATGCTGGAAAATGAAAGCACTTTGGTGTCAGACATGACAGAAAAGCCAGTCAAAGAGCTGGATTCTGGCTTTTGATGCTTTTTTCTTTTCCCTATACCAACCTGACCTCCTCCTACTGAAACCAGATTTCTACTTTTTGGCTGAAGATACTGAAGTCTTGAACTATTGCTCAAATTGCAAAACTGCTACAAGAATCTTTTATACCATTGAACTTTTTTGACAAGTCTTTGATTTCAAGCCACATTTTCAAGGTATTTGAAGTTTTGTAGCTTTAGTGTGTATGTGCGTAGTGATTCTGTGTGTGAAGAGAATATTTTTCTAATCCATCAGAACTGATTTCTGGAAATGTGAAAGCTGTTTTTCCTTCACTGACCCAGGATTCTTCAATGATGTCTGCGATCCATCCTCTGCAGGCACGCCCCGGGGTGTTTATACTGGATAATGTAGTAGCTCTTACGACTGATCTGGTTTTTTTGAAGTTTATCATGCTGTTTACAGTCTTCTATAATTCTCTATCATGAACACAAATATGTGTCTTTTTGCTGAAATGATTGTTTCATTAGAAAGCTAAATTATTATACAACTGTTGAAACACTCACTTGTGTTTGCATTCACCTTTCACAGTAGCCCAAAGAACATTAAGGATGGCATTTTTGATGGGCTCAGGTTTTGAATATGTTCAAACCAAGCTCCAAGTGCAAACACATTCAGAAGTTAAGCTGCTGAATAATAGATTTTTTTATAGTTATTATTATTATTATTATTATTATTTGGTGAAGGCAATACCCTTAAGATGTATGTTTATAAATCTTTTTTCAGCCAAACCTCAGAGTAGTGGATAGTTTTGAAACTGTACTGACTAATTCTTTGGAGCAGTATTGTGAATTAGACTAAATTTCAAATTATTCTGTTGTACTTCTTAGGATTTCTTTTTTTGTTGTTCATAAAACCAAGACAGCTTTAAAGGATACATTCTAAGTGCAATACTAAGTTGTTTTTAATGTGGAAATATAAATGAGCTATTAAAACAACATTCAGCAATTAAAGATTTTTGCACTAAGTGAACATGCAGGTTTATTACAGGTCTTTATAGCTGTGCTCAACTGCCTGTAGATTATATGGCTCCATATTTTTCTTCAAATATAAAGAAATGTCTTTGCCTGTCTTGTTTCTTGCTTAACACCCTAAACAAATGGCCCCATTGGTTATGTATTCTTAGGTATTATGCACTGTTTGTCAAGCAAGTAACCTCTTCTTCTGAAAAATGTTTAAAAGCATAATACTTTGAGATGAAAACACTGCTTTTTGGTTTATCATAGAACACTTCTAAGCACACTGCTTATCTATGGATATAGTTCAGCAATCACTGGAATACTTAATCATTTTTTATTTCAGGTCCATTTAATACCAATAATTTTTGTTGCCTCACTTTAAACTGTCATAGCAAAGAGTAAACTAAATGTGATCTGGGCAAAATGCGTATTCAAGTGCTTTTTTTAATTAGTAACTGTTCCTTACATAAACCATGGAGGCATACTGTTTGGTTTTTTTTTTTTTGTGATAGCCTTTATTATCTTTTTTATTTTCATTCTTCTTTTTCCAATGTTGTAGTAAATTGCTCAGAAAGCCCATATGAAACAGCAATACTATTGCATTTAATGTTTACATCTAGCAACTGACAGAAGTTCTTTAAATATAATAATGCAAAGCATTCTAATTGTTGTAGACCAAAGCTCAGGCATTTTTTATATTGCAGAATTTCAATCCCTACTTTGCATGAGTGAGGTCTAAAAGAATTGAATATTAAAATGTTAGAGAGGCATATGTGGAGGGACTTGGAGGTGGGGCAGGGGGAAAGCCAATCTGGAAAACCAAGGTCCCTTCAGGTTCACTGGGACTTGTGCTTTGGCACATTGTAAGTACTTCTAAAAATGTCATTGAAATATGCATAGTAGTGTTAATTGAAATTACTGCCTTCTTTACAAAAGTGATGCTGACAGCCAATGCTGCTTTTGTCTGGCGTGTTCCTGTAGAACATGATAATTCAGTATTATTTTCCATTTGGGCAACACAGAAGGTGGTGTTGGCTAAGTGTGGTTTCCTGTTGTCTTGTTATGAAAAATTAGTGTTCATCATAGATCTTGCATTTCATGTGTTTTTTAGCCCTGAGTTTTATACCAAAAACAAAGCTGCTGCTTTTTTTAAATCACTGGTGCAATTTGAAAGGATTGTGACCAGGTATCTTGGTGTAATTATGGCATCTTTCCAACTTGCTGCTCTGCATCTCTAAATTATCTGGGAGAGTATATAAAATAATTATTGTAAAAATTTAGAAATGACATGGAAATGGTATATCAATAGTATGGATTAATTATTGCCATGCTGTTTAAAAAAAAAAAATCCAAACTCTCATATTAACATAAAATTTATATAAATCCCCAAACCAACAAACGAAAAAACCTGCAGAAATCATGACCTCTGTGAGGAGGGTGCAATGAATAATAGTTTAGGAGCGATTCCTATGGTAGAACCAGCTAGTGAATGGGATGGTGGATGAGAGGGAAGCAGAGTTTGGGGGGAAGGAAGCTCTGCTGGTGTGATGGCATTGGAATAACAAGCCCATTTCTGATGCAGTGCCTGTTTGGCAGCAATGCTACAATTGGAAAGGCTTTTCAGAGAAGATCAAGTAAATTACTGTTTAAGAACTCCATTAGCATATATTCTGTTAGTTTGTGTCTGTGGGGGAAATGTCCAGTAGCACATGCTCTTTTCTGGACAAAAGCATAAGTTGTTTATGTCCTTAAGCTAGGTAAGATGAAAAACAAGCTCAGATTGTTTGTGCTGAGGCTCACCAACCACTGAGAAACTTATTGAGAGAGATAGTAGATTCTGTATGCCCTGAGGTTTTAAAAATGAGGTTAGATGACTCTATTTTAAGAAAACCCAACAAATAAGTCCCCAAACAAACTAAAACATGAAAAACCCTATACAAATAGCAACTATTTAGTAAATTTATTTAAAAAAATATTTAATATTGTAGAAGTGGAGAAAAGGACTGAATATTCAATTTTATTTCAATTGAATACATGCAAATAAGATTTTGTAACAATTTATTTTTAGGTATGAAAAGCTGTTCATGGGAAACCTGCTGAAATCTTATTTTGATGACCGAAATCATGCAAGCCTTAATCTGATTGGGGGTGGATTCTAAAATTGAAATAGTGGCTTAATTCAAGAAGACCCTTAAATCACTCTGATCTATCCCTCTCTTGAGAACAGTTCATAGAGTACTTTCTATACACATTATTCTTGTATCCTATGAACAAAGTAATCATCTTTTCATTGAATGTTCTCAGGGTAAATCTTCAGAAGAAAATGAGTAGAAACAGGTTCTTTTAAAATGGCAGTGTGAAATTTCCAGTCCTATGTGATGCTGTCATTTAATACACCAGATCTTGAAACCAATACTAATTTTTAGCAAGGTTTTATTGGTTTCATACTTTTTCAGTAGGTATGAGATCTTTTTAATCTTAAGAAAACTGTTCAGCAAAGAGTCTGAAATAATGGAAACCCTTTTGGTTCTTAATTACATCTCAGCTATGCAACAGGATCCAATGTGTAACTAATGAGGTCCTGGCTACTTTTGAAGACCTGTACAAATCTCAGACCCAGACTTCAAATTATAATGTAGTTAGAATTTCTTGCATCCAGGTCTTCGTCTGTCCAGCATTAGCATTTAAATAATTTTTCTAATTTCATTTCCAGTGACAATTTATTGTCCCTGAAAATTGCCCCCATGAGTCAAAGATGCTGTAGCTGTTCCATGGCCTTTCTTCAGGCATCAGATGAGGTGGACAACTGACACTGTTCTCCTTTGGCCATTCATGCACTATGCATGGGCACATAATTCCCCCCTCCCTGCAGAGATACTGGATTGTCCACATTGGAAATGGGTGGTATTTTCCAGCCTTCCCTGGATGTCCCTTTGAGCAGGGACAGCCTGGTAGAGCAGGCAGGTTTTGGAGAGGTGGGAGGCAGCTCTCAGGGTACCAGATGAGTGCTTTGACCACAGGCTTCTGGTGTAAAAAAGGGACGCTGCCATTTTAAAGCAGAAGTGCCCTGCTCAGTTCCTTGCCTCGGGCAGTACATGCCAAAGGGACAGGAGGTGGTGCTTCCTTGCAGCCCCAAAGGGTCTGTGTCAGGCTGGGAATCAGTGCTACAATCCTTCAGGTCATCCATTGGGTTGGCTTAGGCAGCCGGGCTCTCCCTGTGCTGGCACGGGGCAGTTCCCGGCTTCGCTGCTTGCACAGGGGCTCAGCTGTGCCCTCTGAGCAGGGAGCAGAGGAGATGCCTGGTCTGGGGCCCAGATTCCCAGATTTGGAGAGCTGGAAGTATTACAGAAGTCAGAAAGAACCCCCTGCTGTTAAGAGTGTGTGTGTGTATCTATAAATACAATGTATTTTGGCCAGGGCATGCACAGTCTGCATCTCCCCAGAGGAGGTGTAGTTCTGAAATGCGAGAGATGGCTGGGGGAAAGGGATGCCTTTCTTTGCGTGCCTCCCTGTTGACAAGCACAGCACCAGTGGAGTTCCAGCCAGCCAGTGAGTTTCTAGTCATGTAAGCTTTGGCATAGGTGCAGTATGCCTTCTAGTCTATATATATCTTGTGTCAACAGCTGTAATGCTTTGGAAGTGCATATGCTAAGAGTAGAGTGATTTTATACTAAAATGTTTGCTAATATTGACAACACTGACATGTCTAAGTATCTTTATAGACATCATATTTTGTATGTTGTTTTTGATATTAAAGGGTACATGTTTTCCTAGCCTTAACTCCAGTCTTTCAAGTTCTGCTTTGTTAGAAGGGTAAGAAATGAATGTTTAATCTTTTTCGTGGTGCTAAAGTAACTGTGATCAGTCTCAAATTATTCAGAATAAAGATGGTAGTTTGTAAGTGCCCTGTTTGTTACTGCATGCATCATTTTTTGTCTTATTCTTGTGTAACTTGTCATTTTGAAATGTAATTTTGTTGTATTCTGATAATTATTGAATCCAATGTGAAGTCTTTTGTACAAAAAGTCTTCACAGCTTTTTTTGCCACTGTGGTCTGACTGAAATGTCCCCATTACATTTGCTCCTACATTAATGTATGGTGCAACCCATTTCATTCTGATTGCACTGACAACCCATTATGAGACTAATGTTTTAAAAACCTAAGCTACTGAGGTGCTTGTTTCTGAAAAATTTATCTTCTCTATTTTCCATTCTGGGGCTTAATATCAAACTTGCAGAAGCAATTGCATTCACAAAAGGCAGAAGGAAAATTGAGGGAGGGAGGCAAACTGGTACAATAAGCTTTAAGTGGTGTTTAAAATAATTCTGATTTAGCTTCATTAACTGCCAGTACAAGTCAATGGGACCTTTAATCATTTACTGGCCTGCTACCAATTTCCCTTTGACTTACCTTGACTATCTTTACCTTCCTTTGACTTACACTTCATGAAGCATGAAGTGTTTCCTCATTGACAGCTTCAGTAAGTCCCAAAAGTTCATTCACCTTTCCTTTGCAGTACAGCCAAATCTTTATTTTCTTTAATAAATTCATATGGGTGAAATATTCCCTTTTCACCTAGGATTATTCCCTAGGCTGCTTGTAGTTCAAATTAAAAATTGAAAAAGATGCCCAAACCCTTTATAAGTGCCTGGGTGCTGTTGCCATTTGTACACTCTCAATGTACAAATCTTCTTTGTAAGTGTGTAAAACAACAGTGAGGAGAAGCCTGGGGGAGGCATTTAAAACAAGGCAAAAATACTAACATCTAGAAATGTGGTTTGAGTTGTGTGTGACTACTGTTATTTTATAGTTGGAATTATTATTTTATCTGGAATTGTCTGTACCGCTGGACATATGAACAGAAGCTCAGCAGTTTTCTGCAGATACCTCATGGTACAGACTCTGCACTCCTCCAAAGGTAGGAACGTGGGATCGATCACGTTTAAATATTATCTGGCAGTGTTACTTGTAGCAAGCAGGAACTTTTTTTTTTTTTTAATGCCTCAATGTACCTAGGCTATCCTGAACAGGAAGGGGTTTGCAACATGCTTGCCAGTGCCAGGAGAAACGGGAATGGGTTGCTCACTGTCCATGCACTGCTATACCCCAGTATCCACTTGTTAGGAACAACGTGCAAAACAAAGCAGTGCGGTTTGGAATTGCCTTTCGAGTTGTTTGTGACACTTCAACTTACCGAGCACGGTGAAACTCAGAGCCTTTCTTAGAGGGGGCAGCAGCTCAGTGCCAGACAGGGAGCACGCACCGAGAACCTGTTGCACCGTCTGTGAGCTGCTCCACGTGAGTGGTAGGAATTTATGTAGTTTTAATGCTTAAAACTTTTAATACCAGGCATGTGTTAATACCCGTGCTTAGCAGACCCAGCAGCTCACTCTCTTGAAGCTTTATCACCGTGTCATAACACGGTCCTTGTGGAAGGCAAAGACCGTTTATGATCGGTTGACTGAAAGGTCGAGTGCAGTTTGAGTGATAACACAGATTAAAAATAAATGCTGGTTTATAAGGGCACTTCCTCGGGCACTGCGACACAAACTTGCAGCGGTGTGGAGTGTCAGCTGCGCCGGGAATGTCGCTCCCCAGCGCCGAGCCCTGCTCCCCGGAGGAGCCGCCGGCGGAGGAGGAAGCGGCGGTGTCGCCC
>VYZP01017193.1:193-10569 GCA_013400635.1 Hypocryptadius cinnamomeus | reverse complement strand
TGTTTGTTTGTTTGTTTGTTTTTTGTTAAATTGATTGGTTTAGTTTGGTTTTGTGGGGGTTTTTTGTTTTGTTTACTTTGGTTGGTTAATCAGTTTTGTTCTTTAATTTTTCTACAACTCTGGAACCCTTTAGATGAAGTGGAGCACAGGTATCTGCAAAGACACGTTGAGATCCTCAAATTTCCAGAATCTGAAAGCAGCAAGTACTCAATTTTCCTCTCAAATTTATTAAGGCTTCTGGTCATAGGACAAGTTACCATCTAAAAGCAAAATCAATCTAAAAGAATAAAAATTCCAAGTCATCCACTGTGCTGCTAGAAGGAATCTTTCTTTAGAGAACAGTGATATTTTACCTTGACTGACTGCAGCTCTTCTTCTGGGCTGCTGAGAAGACTCATACATTTTGCAATTTCCAGCTATATTCCTATTCCCATTCCCATAGCCCCCATCCAGTGAGCCACACAGAGGAAATTCATCCAGTTTCCCATAGTCACTTACTACATTTGCTTATCCTCCCCATTTCTCCTGACATGTACCCTACTGGGCCTGTTATGAAACCATCTCCCTTGTACCCGTTTCTTTCTCCTCTGAGTGTTTCACTCTTGAACCTTGCCCAGGTCTAGCTTGATAAAATGTTCCTGAGAAAGCTTCTGTTTTCACTAGATTTGTCTACACAGGGAAAAAAAAATAAATAAATTTTAAAAAAATCTGGTTTATATGTCTCCTTCCCACATAACCATGCTTCTGGATGCAGCACATTCAGTCATTTTTTATTCTTCAGCACTAACCAGCCTACTTCTCTTGTTTTCATATTATTTTCCATTTTATTTTATAAAATGGAATTATATTAAAAATAACTATTTTTGACACATTTCAATATTTTTAATCAATTATGGGATGAATAAATGTGACATGTATTTTCTGGAAATGTATTGCAAAGGAAGCATTTCACACTGCATCACAACAAAGTTTTTTCCTGGCTCCATTGTACCTAGTGTCGACAACAGGCTTCATGTCAAGATACTGAAAAAAATATACTAAGCAAACAATATGGACACCTTAATGAGAAATCTAACCAGTATCAGGCCACTTCTGATTTTCTGGGTTTTAATTTATTCATTTTTCTTACTCTGAAGACCTCTGTTATTATTCTTTGTTAATCATCAAAAGTTTTAAAAAAAAAGAAAATTAATTGTAATTAATGTTAATGGAGACTAGTTGAGGAGAAATGTATAGGAAGACAGGGGAGAAAACAATAATTCATTTCTTTTTTATTGCAGCTAAATATAATGCAGAATACAGTCTTATTTTCTTAAAATTCAGTAGGCATGTGAAGGCCACGCTGAATGAATGAATGCACTCTTTGACCATTTTGTAAAAAAGTCTAATTAATTTTCCTTTGTCACTTTCAATATGTTTCTATTATATGCTTGGGACTACTAGAGTTCCCAATGGTAAATGAATTTTGCAGCTGAAAATTACTGCCCTTAAGTAATTCTAAGAATTTGTCACTGAAAACTCTTAAGCACACATCAGGTGATGGTTGTGGCCACACAAAGAAAGACTCGGCTCGGTTATACTTATTATTTTACATTGACTTGAGTATTATTTGTTTACTTAGGATAATTGCAAATTTTTTGAAAAGTCACCTGCAATATTTTCCTCTTCACTATGAATGAAGATTATATGTTTCTGAAATATTCTTCTCATGGACAGCCATGGATGAGCAAGGGATCCAATAAACTGCATGCTCTGTGGCAGAAATAAAGTCTGGGAGTGCATCCAGTTGATCCAGTTACCTGAAAAGTTACAAGCAGTGCAATGTAGCAGGGCAAGTGCAACAGGCAGAAGGTGCCAGCACATGCTGTCATCAAAGATTGGTGGATAAACGTCACCTGTGTTACCTGCGTGGGAACAACTGACTGGATAACTGAGATTTCCAACGCTGCTGGCAACCAACAGAATGCATTTACCAGTGACTGCCATTGTATTTGAAAAGCAAGAACTGCTACTACAGAAGTCCTCAAATCAACTGAGTTGCAATGTGATGAAAGAGTAAATGAAGGCATTTGTGTCCCTTCAAAAACTCCCCGAATCTATATATTATTTGAATTTCCTGTACTCCATTACCATGTTCAGAAAATTATTTTACAGTATTATATAACAGGCTCTTTAATAGATGCTCATAGCTATGAACAGAGTTCAAGTAAACACTTAATAAATTGGTTTTGACTCATTTTCTTTGTTCTCTTTATTACTCACATGGCATTTATTGTGCAAAATATAATGGTAATTTTCTAAAATGAACAATGGTGAAAATTATGTTTTTAATAACTGTTACATTTCTTCACATCTTATTTAACTTTTAGCACTTCTTGCTAAATACTCTGTTTTATGGTAGAGGAACAGCCTCTAAGTTATGACTTCACTTTCCAGGAAATATTTTCCAAAGGATAGATCCACCAGATGGTGCCATTCACCTAGCCAGATGAGGAATTTGGTCCATGAAAGCTTTCAATTTCTTATTCATAGATAATATTTAATAATAAATATATCCTTGTTCACCATTTTATCGATGTCCTATGCATTTATGAATGTTATGCTGATTTTTATTTAAAGACCTAAGCTTGTTACAGCATCTGCTTCTCAAGGAAGGGTAGGTGGGCAGAGGTGACCCAACATGTTATTCAGGAGCAGAGTGCTCAGTTTTGGTTTTGGGTTTGTTTTTTTTACTGAGAAGAATAAAACACAAAGCTGTGTTTTATTCAGCAAAGGCACCTGGGAAGGATTAAGCCCATGGACTAGGACAGGCTGACGGCTGGAAAGCAGCACTGCAGAGAAGGACCTGGGGGTCCTGGTGGACAGCACGCTGTCCATGAGCCAGCAGTGTGTCCTTGTGGCCAAGTAGGCCAATGGGATCCTGGGGTACTCTAGAAGAGCATTGCCTAGAGGTCAAGGGAGGTGATTCTGCCCCTCTGCTCAGCCCTGGTGAGGCACATCTGGAGTGCTCTGTCCAGTTCTGGGCTCCTCAGTACAAGAAAGACATGGAGCTCCTGGAGCAGGTCCAGCAGAGGGTGACAAAAACGATTCAGGGATTGGGGCACCTCAGGAAAGGCTGAGAGAGCTGAACTTGTTTAGTCTGGAGAAAGACAACTGAGAGGGGACCTAATTAATATGTATAAATATCTGGAGGAAGGATGTCTACAGGATGGAGCCAGGACAAGAGGAAACAGGCAGAAACACATATACAAAAAGTTACACCTGAACATGAGGTGACCAAGCACCAGACCAGATTGCCCAGAGGAGTTATGGAGCATCCCTCACTAGAGATATTCCAGAACTGTCTGAATGTAATCCTGTACAACGTGCTCTAGGATGACCTTGCTTGAGCTGGGAGTTTGGACCAGGTGACCCACCAACCTTACCCACTCTTCTGATCCTCCAGCTGATGTAAAACTTGCATGTGATCACAGAAAATAAAAGAGGTACAAAGAAAAGCAAAACCTTCTACCTCACTCCCCTACTTTTTCCATCATTAGGAAGCAACCCGTCTGTCTTCCAAAACTGCTCAGAATGTTTTACCGTTGGCTAATATATTTAATTTATTTTCTATTAATTTTGATCTCTAGATTTGAAATAAGCTGGAGCTCAATGTATCCATTAAATAAATGCACGGGGTTTTTTCTGATTTACTTTAAATGGCCATTTCAAATTAGTATTTCTTCTCAGAAAATAAATATTTTTACATCAATTGTTCTATTATCAATCCTAGTCCTTAAATAGCAAATACAAGTCCAAATTTTCATTTTAGCAAGAATCTTACCCTCTTTCTATCTTCATACCCTATCTTAGGTAGTATTCAGTTTTCCCTGATCCTTCATTTGAGTGCAACAGAAGACCATTGCACAGGGTCCTACATCCTTACCTGGTTGACCCTTAATGAAAATACATCATTTTTTTCATCAGGCTTAATGTAGCATTTGTCAGAGAGGGAGCCTTCGTCTGTCTCCGTTCCCCAGAAGTGACTCCCTCTACCCGTTCCACAGGCTGCCTGTCATCACTGTTCCCACCACAGAAACGACAGTAGAGCAAACGTGTCTGGAACAATCAGCAAGAAAGTTTGAGGTGCCTGAGAAACAAGGCACTTATCTAGATGTAAACACTGTGCTTACTGATAAAGCGCAAGCTAAAAAAAGTATTAGACACAGACTAAATGGTTTGGTGCTAATTCTGGACACTTTCCTACATGGCTGTGTGCCAACACAGGGCTAAAAGCCACGCAGGCATAACAATGCTCATCCATTCACCTGAGATACAGGACATGTCAGTCTCTGCACAGACATGTGCTAATGAGCACAGGCAGCCCTGGGAGCAAAGCTGCTTCTGACAGTGCATGCCCAGCGATTTTGCACCAATGCATACAAACTCTAGGTGAATCCAACACAAATGTTTCCCTATTTAATGCAATAAATTCATACATTGAGCCAAAAAAAGAGCATCTATAATGTCCGGTTTCATTTTCATCACAACTCTGGAAAGCCCTGAAAGCAGACTCCTCTGAGGAATCAAAGTGCCTCCCTGCTCAAAATTACTTTCCCATTTAAACTTGAAGTCTCTCAAACTTTACTCAGGGCAATGCTAATAGATTTTGGCAGAACTCCTATCTTTATAAGCATGTTCTCTGCCTGATATATCACAGAACACCTCAACTTCCACTTTCTTTTGACTGGTTCTCTGTTTATTTATTTTTCTATGTATTTGTCATTGAACTAAATATAGTTAAAGTTGTCTCCAGACGTTGACATCTTAATTTTGCATATATAAATGCTTACAAATTTGATCTGTGGCCTGAATATAGCAAATACATTTGCGTGTGTGTGTGTGTGTGTATTTGGTACTGACCTGAGAAAGTTAAAACTTCTCATATATAATTAGCAGGATTCCATATTCTATCAAGACCCCCTTTCTTGAGTTTTGGGTTGGCTTGGTTTTCATAAACTGATGATGATAATAACAGGCTTGCATAAAAAAGCTACACAGTGCTAAGACTGTTAATATTGAATCATACAATTGTTAGAAAAGCATTCTGTAACAGTTTCTTAGCTTTTTTAGGGTAATTCCCTAGTCAGAAAAAGAAAGATTGATTATCACTTCAAATTTTATTTCTTAAAAAAAATATGTTTAATGAGAAAGGTAATTCATTCTAGTTTCTAGGTACCTGGGGACGCAGCCAAATCTGCTGAACTTGACTAATTTTTTTAAGCCCAGTGCTAGTTTCCACAATGGATTGCATTAGTACACTCCTAGAACAACCCATCCCATGGAATCGAACTAAAATGACTGGAGCCACAATGGTGTTAAAGAATTGATACAGGTGTTATGGCACTAATCCAAAATTCAACAGAATCTGACTTCTGCCTCCAGCATACTTGTTCTTACTGACTGTGGTTTTTTTCCATGTCTCACAGTGTAAGAATGCATTCAAATAATTTTTTTTTCTTTCTTTTTTTTATTTTTTATTTGTCTTCACAGAAATTAGTTGCTGCCCCTAGACTCTGTTGCAAAGGCTGACTTATGTTTTCATTATTCCTTATTTTCACTGGAGGAATGCATCTAACTAAAGAACAGTGGCAATGCAAGAAAGGTTAAGCAGAAGCACCCTTACAGTAAGTCCTTTGTCAACAAAGAAGAAATGAAAGATGTCAGATAGCTTGACTCAAGACATTAACTTCAGTGTGATATTCTGAGCCAGACTCTGTAGCTGTGGGACATTGTTTCAGGTACAACAGTGCCCTTGTGTCAAGACAAGCGGTTCTTCATCCAGAGATCCTTAAACACACAAAAATTCAGTGGTTTAAGCCAAATTAAAGCAATTAAAGTTAACTATTTCTGCTCTTTTTAGACTTTATGACTGTTATTGGCAATGAATAATGAATTATGTTTACAGAGACTGTTGCACAAATCACCAAGGAATTTTTCTGACAGCAAACCCCACAGACTAAGGACTCCGTACATCCTGTACTAATGGTGTGAGGTAGGACTCACTTTAACAGATAAGTCTTTCAATATCATTGCAAGTATATACCTGAAACTATATGTTTATTTAATCTCCTCTCTCCAGGGTTTGTACACTTTATGTTCTTAACCGGATTTAACAATATGTGACCATTAGAAAGACACCATCCTAACGGTATCTAATTTTTCATCCCTTCCATTTCCTGATTATAATGCACTAAAAGATGTATTTGTATTCCGATCATTACAAGGAAATATTGAAACAAGCACAATAATTTAGCCTTTTTTTCTGCCCTCATCCCCTGGTAACAGGAAATTTGTGCACTTCTCTATAATAGCCTTTTACTTTAAGCTATGTTAAAGTAAGACAGATTTCCTTATAGAATGATGGAATGGTTTGAGTTGGAAGGGACCTTAAAGATCATCTTGTTCCAACACCCCTGTTGTGGGCAGGGACATCTGCCAGGTTGCTCAAAGTCCCATCAAACCCTGAAACTTCCAGGGATGAGGCATCCACAACTCCTCTGGGCAACCTGTTCCAGTGTCTCACCACCCTCACAGTAAAGAATTTCTTCTGGATTTCTTAATATCCAATCTAAATCTGCCCTCTTTCAATCTGAAGCCATTACCCCTTGTCCTATGACTTCATGCCCTTGTGAAAAGTCCCCCTCCAGCTTTCTTGCAGGCTCTTTTTAGGTACTCAAAGGTGCTCTATGGTTTTCCCAGAGTCTTCTCTTCTCCTGACTGAAGGACCCAAACTCTCTCAGCCTCTCTTTATGGGAGAGGTGCTCCAGCCCTTCGATCATCTTCATGGCCCTCCCCTAGGCATGCTCCAGTAGGTCCAAGTCCTTCCTGTGCTGGGGACCCAAGGTCTGGATGCAGCACTGCAGGTGGGGTCTCACCAGAGCAGAGCAGAGGGGCAGGAGCCCATCCCTTGCCCTTCTGTCCACACTGCTTTGGATGCAGCCCAGGACATGGTTGCTGGAAGTGCCCATTTCTAGGTCATGTGGAAGCTCACAAAAGGAAAGAACTGAAAATGGCAGGTGTGTTACTGTAATTAGTACGTAACTCATCCAGTATGTGGAAAAACACTTCTGATATGAACTGAGCCTTAGCTCAGTTCTCAGAAAAGGAAGAAGCATGAAAATGATGACATTTCAAATCCTTTGTCCCTTACATATGAAACACAGGAATTGAATATACTTTATTAATCCACATAGAGCCTTTAATCATTAGTTTTTTGTAAGATAAAAATGACAAATACCACTGCTTAGAGCCAGCAGCACTAGAGATCAGCTCTTGCTCTGACAAATTTTGCAAAGCATACTCCCACCTTTGTGAATTCAGTGTGCTTTGTCCATATTTGCACAAAACTAATTCAATTGAATGATAATACAATAAGCAACTTAAAGACTTTTTTTTCTTTTGATAAAATTTTGGGTTTTTTCTACAGAAGTAATACCTCTTCTCCAAACACGAAGTCAGAAGTTCTACTCTACATAATTTATTGTAGTTTCTCTGGTCTCATGGTTAGGTAAAGTCAAAGCTCATGCAGTTATCTCCACAACTGACTGCTGGCATGTTTGCTATATTTTGCTTGGTGTAAAGCAGAGAAGACTAGTTATTTATCTTCAGCAAGTTATTGGTATTTCACATGTGGCGTACAAGAAAGACTTACCAAATCACACCTTCATGTAAGTATATTTAGCAACAAACTTCCATCCTTTTTTACCCTAAGAAAAAGAAAAACCTCTGTAAGAGATATCAAGACCACAGAAAGGCTGGGAAGACCTTTGTCCTCCTTTTCTGTATTTATCTACCTAGATGCAATTCCCCACTACTCCCATTCACTTACCAGGGGAAAAGCTCTGGGACTGCTCACAGGAGGTTATCAGCACCTTATTACAGAGCCACTCTGGGACAGAAACACAGGCAGTTGGTCAGGGCCATGGAGCATGAGGAGTGCCACAGCCATGGCTGCAACCTGGTGCACCTGCTGCCCACTCCAGTTTGTGTCCTCTGCTCTTTCCCTGTGGGCTTTGTCAGGTGACACCTGCAATGGCCTCCCAAGCAACACAGGAATTCAACTTGCACGCAGCTGGCTACCCATTAAACAGCTAACTAAATGAAGATGTCTTTTCAGATATCTTTTCAGAACCCAGGCAGGTTGTTCTCTTTTCCCAGCCCTCTGCAGTCACTTAAAATGATAAGAATCATGCTACTTAAATATTGCAGTAAAAATAATTATATGATGAATATGCTGTAAGGCTTAATTGAAAAAGAGAAAAGCAATTAGAGGACTCTAAGTTTACATTAAATTTAAAGATGTACTCCTGCACTTGAATTTATTTTTACTTTCTCTTCAATATGCACATATCTGATTTTTATCAAATTAAATTAAATATGGAAGGACAACTTATCAAACTTGATATGTGCTGTGTCCTTTCCTCCCCTTACTTCACATGCTTAGAAAAGATTTTTTCTTTTTCTTTTTTTTTCTTCAGAAAACTTGCTGTCAATTACTTGGATTTTTAGGTCATCATATCAAAAACCATTCACCACTTCAGTTTCCTTTAATTATTACATATTTGATTTTAAAAATTCTTTAGGCAAAATTCTATTCTCAGTTACACACATGCAGCCCCACTGAAGTCACTAATTACCGTTTAATCAGATATATAACTTACTCTCAGGGAAAGCAGATAAGAATGAAAGGAAAGGCAGGAAGAGAAAGGACTCAGAGCACAAAATAATAGGCTGACTAGCAAAGATAATTTAATTACATAGACATAACTAAGGCTTATGGTGAATATTCTCTTCTTCCTCTGGTTTTGTGAGTTAACAGTCATTTAAGATCAATGACTATGTACATGTCATCAGTTTCATTTAAAAGACAAAGGGAAAATTATGCTTAGTTATAATTACATTTATAAGGACCATGCTAGCTTTTAAGTTTTCACTATTGCTATTTCTGGAAGGCACTAAATACTCAAAGAGCAGAGAGAAAGAAGGTTAGCTAAAACACAAAAAGGAGTATCACACCTACAGTAGAAATAATAGTAGAAGCAGTGATGAAGAGAGATTACATGCATTGACCACAAACTCCTCCACCCCTGAACTAAGCTGTCTAAAATTACCTAGTTAGGTCTTCTTATTTAATGTCTTGCTACATTGAGATGAACAAGAGCTTGATTAGTTTGAAAAAGCAAAATAGTTACAATGACAACATAAACTATCCCAGGAAGGGAGCACACTGTTTTGTTTTTGGTTTTTTTTTACTTTTAGTGTCCATACTAAGATTGTCCTAAGATTGTCTTGTACCACAGCCAAGCAAGCACTGCACCACATTGCTGCCACTTGCTGGCAAGGTTAACAGCAGGTACAACATGAATAGTCCGGGCTGCAGAGCTCTGTGTCTGCTGTTGTGCCCTGTAATCAGGAGATGTAGCATCCTTAGGTGCACACTGACATGTACTGCCATACCTGCATTTGCCATCTTCTCTAGGTCAGATTTTGTGCAGCCAAGTTGCCAGGACATTGGTGAGCTCTCTGCACCTGAACCCAGTGCAATGTTTTCCAGACTGGCTTGAGCAGCCTGCAGTAAATGTTCAAGCCAAGACAGATGTTTTGCCCCTAAACCAGATAAGGACTTAACATGCCATTATTTCTGCTTGCTCAAATGCGGGGATGGTACTTTTGAGACACAGCAACATTTTCAGTTAATGTAATTATTTTTTGCACCAATTGCCTGATTATGGCCTTTAACACACATTTCAAAAAATGCTATGAGAAGCACAATTGCATTGGCTGTCCAGAATATATTTAAACACTCCCAGTTATCCAAGTTTATTAATTTCACTAAACTGTATTTTCAGTGGTTAGCATCACTGACCTGGCTTCAGTGGATGTCAACATTAAAAGCTTTTCGCTGTGTATAATAACACATTTTCACTAGTCATGGGTGCATTTCAAGAATTTCTAATTTCAGTTGGGAAAAGGCTTGGGAGTCTGAAAGTTATTCCTATTCTTTTTTCTACATGTTTCGAGTCTACAAAATTGAATTTGAAAGCCTGTTAGGGAAGACCCTTTCAAGAAGGCTTCTAAAAATCTGCATTTGGCCAGGAAAACCTGCAAAACACTTATGATTTCTCAGAAATTTTGACAACCCTTTCAGTTAGAAAATTAGTTAAAGCATTATTAAAAATTATTATATAGTGGAAAATAAAGATGTTCTGCAAAGATGCAGAACATCTTTGATGCATTGCTTTTAGAAATGTTTTAGAAGAATGTTTCTTTTTCACTGCATTGGTTTGTCTTTACCTAAATTTAAACTATAACTAAATGCAACATAGTTAGTGATA
>VYZP01017192.1:3116-19849 GCA_013400635.1 Hypocryptadius cinnamomeus | reverse complement strand
ATACAAATACGACCTTGCAAGAAATGCTTGTCTAATAAATTTTTTTAAACCATCCACTCTTGAAGGGTCTACAAACTTCAACAAAAACTCTTCAGAATTAGTTATTCTTATACCTAAAATAAATACCTTAACACCTTAAGCCAACTCTTTTCTTATCACTGTTAGCTAAAACAAATTTGTGGCAACTTTGAACATGCTTTAACAGAACTAGGTGCCCATTCCTTCCTTTCACATTCTCACGTTTTCTCCTTCTCAGAGTAAAACTCAAATCTTGAGTCTTTAGCACAGATCAGGCCTCCTAAAACCTTCATATGTCTCTTTATATGATTTACACTACTGATTTCAGAATATTATCAAGATCATAAACTCACCTTTCCAAGCAACATTCATCAATAAAGGACAACCAAAACAAAATTATAAGGAAACATGAGTACAATCACTGAAGAGGTACTGTTAAAAGTAACAGAGCTATTACTTATTTACTGATTCTGGTATTTTGTCATATTGCATACACCAGCTTGCATAGATCTTCACACAAGTGAGTCTCTGTCATTATATTATATTGGCAAACCCTTGAAAAGAACAATGCTATCAGTAGCAAGAGCTTTTTTACTCAAGAGACTTACATAAACTCCCCAGGAATATAAGTCAAAAGGCAGAGAGCACTTCTGCCATGATAGTAGCATCTATAGCTCAGATTTTCCCAACAAACTAGCTTGAAGACAGCAGTCCTGAATTTTCCACAACCTGACCTTACAGAGCTTTGCCACTAAACTTTCCAGTGCAAACCCGGCAGGGCAATGTTAGATTGGGTATAAGAGGTAAATTGCATGCCAAAAATATCAAAGAAGCGAAAGAAAATCTTTAAACAACTTTTAGCAAGAAAACAAATGTACTTACAACACTCACTTCTGGTGTAATCAGAATTTTACTTTTCTTATGAAATGCCTTATAATCTCTATATCCTATACTTACCCAGAAACGTAGGCAGCAGATAACACACAATGCAGATGTAAAGAACATTTGCAGTGCTTCACACAAGTAAATAAGAAAAATAAGAAAAAAGAACAAAGCTTTCCCTTACGCGCAAGCCATGGAAGCGTGGGTTGCTGTAGAAGAGCTTCATCTGCTCGGCTGGCAGTGGGCCCAGCACCTTCTGAATGGTGAAGAGCTGGTCAATCTCACTCTCGCCAGGGAACAGGGGCTGCCCGTCACTCAGCTCCCCCAGGATACAGCCCACAGACCACATATCCACAGCCTTGCCATAAGGGGCTCTGCCAAGCAAAAATAAAATGTTTGTCACCCACTGCCACTGCCTTCTTACTGACCTGCTTCAATTTATTGGCCATATTTCCCATGGCATGCTTCCTCACAACACAGAAAAACAAACTTCTTTTAAGCAAACTACCTTGAAAACCAAGCCCTCTGTTTCTGCCCTAAATTTCCTGATGTATCTATCACTGCTTGAAAAGGCAGGAGATGGATTCTCAAGTGCCCCCTAGGGACCTTGTTCTTTTTGAAAAATCTTACACACAAGAATAATCTTTTTGACTGCAAAGCATTCTCCACTCACAGTCAAACTACCACTACCCTCCCTTCTCTCCAGAGCTCATGCCTGCACTCTGTTCCTGCATTACATCTCTTGTTTGATTGTGTTTAGGTGGATGGGCATACTGGGTCTGGCCACTGGTAGAACAGAAATCCTAAGAAATCTTTATTTCAGCATTTATGCAGAAAAAGTTTAATTAGAGATAAACCAGAGTTCTCCTGAAAACTATTTGATAGAAAAAACAAGTGAGGAAGCAATGAAAGCACCATAAAGTAATTCCTGTTAGGGAGCAAAGCCACAGCTTGGGGTCTGGGGAGAGCTCTTTTTTATACACCCAAATTCTTGCCTGTTGAATTTGTAAAAAAAATTTGTAAACACCCAAATTATTCCAATAATGTCTTGCCAATGTTTAGGTTTTGAACAGAATGACTGAAGAATATTTTCCATGCCAAAAAAAAGCATATAAAATCATAAAGACTGGAACAAAGATTGCACTGAAAACATATTTCACTGAGTGAAGCATTTCACTGAGTGAACATATTTCTCTTCTTTTTGAAACTTGTAATCCAGTAACTCAAACTCTATTTCAAGAGATTTAAGTTACAGCTGGCTTGCCTTTTTCTGGAATAAGACAGCACCAAGAGTTGAAGGTGACAAATCCTATCCCAAATCTGTCTCCTTCACTCCCTCCTTATATTGCTGATTAATGATGTTTAGAGAAAGAACATCTTCAAAATGAAAAAAAAAAAAGTTTGACTCTTGATTACTCATGATTATTTACTTCACTTGTGGGGAGAACACTTGGCCAGAGGAACAGTAAACATAGGTGAAGGTGAAAAAAACCCTTATAGGTGAAGGTGAGAAAGCATTTCTAGCTGGACAATAGCCCAAATGAAACTGCTGCTGGATTCTATGGCAGCCGGGAAAGCTGAAGTAGGGCACCAAAACTTCAAGAACCACTTGCCTTAGAGAATGTGCCATGGGACACTGTAGTTCTCTCACAACAACCATCCCAAAATCAAAAGTTTGCCCCACTGGAAGACACTGCTGACAAAGAACCACCAGAGGCAAAGCAGACCATGCCACAATTCCTCAAGTACCACTACTACTCAGTGGGCTTCATAATTTGCTTATTAATCCTGCAGAGTGGCTCCCTCTAAATTTGCTGGGACTCAATGTTTGACCCTTCTAGGGTGCTGCTAGTCCAACCCACACATTAGGTCAGAAGGACTTAAAGCAAGGCCTGGTTTTCCTTCTCAGTGCACAAGGCAACACAAGCAAGAACGGACTCCAAAGCCAAGGCTCTGTAGGCAAAACAATGAGAGTACAGGTAAGAATCCTCTCCTTTTATTACGATAAAAACCCAAATACATCTCTGTTTGCAACTCCTTTAATACACAGTTTTTCTCCACTAAAATGTGCAATGAGGAAAAGGTTGCTGTAGAACAAGCTAGGGTCACAACTGAGGGATGGGCTATAACTCCTTTGAGGCACGGACCATTACCCTTCCTTGCTCTCAAGAATAAAGGAAGCTGAACTACAGTTAAGAACTGTTCACTATTTAGTCTGTAGTCAAACAGAAACAAATCAGAAAACAGCCATTTCTTAAGGCAGCACAAACTGCAACCTTGTTGTTTAAAAAGGCGAACTCGAAACTTCTTTTCTGCTGATTGTCAGGATCAGTCTGGTCAGATCACAGCGGCAAAAAAAAGCAAGAGTGACATGGCTGGACAAACGAAAATAACTCTTATAGCACAGACAGACCATACCTCAGAAGCACTACAGTCTATGCCTGCACATATTAGATTCTCCAAAATACGTTTTCATCTAGTACTTCAGCATGTTTTAAAATCAACTGGCTTTTAGCAATATTTTGTCATCAAAGGGTACAGAGTACTCCACTAACAGTAGTTACCTGAGGCTCTCCAAAATGAGTAGATTTTAGATGTTCTGTGAATAATTACGGAGCAATTTCTTTCGTCTCCTGAAATTTAAGTCTTGAATGTTATCACTAAACAAATATCTCTCTGGGACACATTTTAAAAATTGAAAAAGTAAAACCATATTTGTTAAATTGAATGTAGTTAATAAACCTGTGAAGACTTTTGAATATTAGATGCTTATAAAAATTTGGTAAATGTAAGGAAAGGGGGAATGGGAGAGATGAATGCCTGGGAAATAGAACTGGATTGCCAAGAAGCAGGCATTACTGTGCCAGAAAAACTTGGCTTTAAAAATATACACCAGCACAATTGAAACATTAAATACACAAATCCCCTCCCTTTCTCTACAAGGTAATCAAACAGATTTAGTCAACTACAAACAGACATAATTCCTGCTAAATTTCCCCTGCCAACAAAACAGTTTCAGAAAATGCAGGTCAGACTAATACTACGTCTGTCAAGCTTTTCATGTCTTTCCTCCTAAATCCTCATTACTGCTGGAGACAGAAAAAAATGGTTTGTATCTAAAAAGGTCACAATTTATGCTATTTTTTCCAAGTATTTTTGTTTTATTATACTTATTATTATACAATTTATACTTATATATGCACATACACACTTCACTGAAAGCTTTACTGTTTTCTCCAAAATGTGAAAAATTGAGCTTAGAGCTCTTTAATATCACCTTTATGATACCATTATGCACACAAGAAAACAACTGCCAACAAATTTCATTAAGATGAGCACAGCTCTGGGAATACTGGGATGACTTTATTGACAGAATAATTATTACTTAATTATTTACCAGTTCAAAAAAATCTAGTTCAGTGTTAATCAAATGTTCCAACAAAGACTTGTTTCCCAGGAGCACTTAACACGGTACTTAAAGATTCTTAGGAGTGATCAGAAATGTTTTGACTCATCCTGTGGCTAAGAGTTCCTTATTTTAAGAATATGTATATATAAATACATATGCACTGTATATTGGAATTTTATTCTATGAGAGTGTTCATGTAGTTAGATTAATGCACTTTTTAACTTGACTGTAATGGGAAGCTCACATATCACAGATCTCCACTTTTTTTTCCTCTTCCTTTGCCCTTGAATTTGTTCATTTCCTATCTCATTAATTTGTTCATTTAGTATCTCAAAACCTGTTTTACCTTGTGAAGTAGTAAAATGCTCATTTTACGCATGAATAAAGGAGCAATACTAAATTTTCTGGCTGAGGCTACTCATGCAATTAATACTTCTGCAGTCAATGCAACGCTAACTTCTCAGTGCTTTATAAAAATGATTTATACAGCCTCCTTCAATAAATTCTTCCTAAATAGTAAAAACCTAGCACCGTCCTTTTGAGTAACTTCAGCAGTGCTGGCCAAATGAAAATCAAAGCACAGCATCACAGAAAGTTTTGCGTTGGAAGGCACCTTTGAGGATCATCTTGTTCCAATCCCCCTCACCTGGGCAGGGACACCTTCCACTAGATCAGGATGCTCAGACCCCCATCCAGCCTGGTCTTGATGGGACACCCACAGCTTCTCTGGGCAACCTGTTCAGAGCCTCACCACCTCTGAGCAAAACATTTCTTCCTAATATAGTCCTGACTCAAAGGATGAAGATAACTAGGAATGTTGCATTGTGAAAGCTGTACTGCTATTGCTATGTGATGTCCATACAGGGCTGATGGAACATTCCAGGCTAGAGGACTACCATGGAACCCTCTTCTGAAAGAACTGGGGATAGGGTGCAGGAGCTGGAAGTACATCTGTTATAAATCAGCCTAATATTTTAATCAGTTAAACACTGCTCAGCTCAAGACAGGTCAATATGTCAATGACTCATACTGACTTAATGGAAATGAACAAAAATTAATGAAAATCTGGAAGCTCTTGAAACCTTGTCTTTAAATCAAACTTAGTTCTCCACAGGCAGAGCTTACAAAAGGTGCTGAAAACCCATATAGAATCAGTAGAGATCCATTATGGCACTTCTCAAAGTGTACTTACCCAAGCAAGAGTTCAGGTGAGCGGTACCATCTGGTAGCCACATATTCTGTATAGTTAGCATTGCTTCCTTCAGAGAGATTGCGAGCAAAGCCTGTCAGAGAAACAAGAAAGACTGTATCCCATTTTAAAAACAATACCTGTATCACCACTGATTTTGGCAGTAAGAGGTCATATCTGTTTATACAGAAGCAAATTGTTTACAACCTCTGCTGCAGAATAATGTCTCCAACAACTGCTTGTCTACTGAAATGCAAGCTTTTATTGATACAACAGTGAAAGTCAGCATGCCTGCTTTATTGACTCCCTTACTTGTGTACTATCCTCACAAGTCAGTGGGGTTTTGTTATTACTCTGTATGTTATTACGTAATCAAAACAGATTTATAAAAGTTAACTGTCAGTATGCCATGTCAGGTATTGAAATATTACACTAAATTTCACTGAGGTGCTGTTTGCAGAAGAAGATTCATAACTTTAGAAATGTTACATATACATGTGTACTGGACTCTTCTGGTCATTGATTCTAACTACGACTGTCTTTAATTTTTTTAACTGGTCAAAAAATGACATATTATTCTCATCTAAGGACATTCCCTCCTGGGCTTGGCAAGGAAAATGGTCATCTCCTCAAAACTGTAAAATGCAGGAGTCTAGGAAAACCAGCACAACTGTTTATATCTGCACTTGGCTCACTCCACATGTTTTTGCTCCCCAACTGCTTTAGCATCACATTCACAACAAGGTTCTTCATGAATTAGCATCAGAAAGCATGTCAGAATTAACTTTTTTATCCACATAATTTTGTCAAGAATTTAAAAAAAAAAAAAATTAAAATGTATACTTACTTGGAATTGTACCAAAATTTCCCTACTGTCCTAAGGCATAACAAATACGACCACTGGCTGACAGACAAGTGTCTGGTAATTGCGTTTGTAGGAATAATTTGAACTTTTGTTTTCATTCTCCTCCATTCATTAAAAGTCAGCCAAGCACCACAATAATGTTACTGGATTTTTCATGTAGAAGTACTCCAGGACAGATGTTGGAAATTTCAAAAAGTATCAAGTCTTACTGTTTTCAAATAAATAATTAACAATTAGGTGAGACAGGACAGACAGATCTCAGCAGCAAGACTTCACATGTGTCAGCTCCTCACTAAAGCTCAAAGTGAGACAAATGTTTGGGACTGAAATGCAGAAGCAGCATTTCCAAAATGCTTTCTTATTGGGATGTGGCATTAAAACACAGTTCAAAATTCCCCTCAGTGAAATCACTGTAAATCTTTCCATTATTGCATGAACAATGAAGAAACAGTAAAAATTCCAAAGTGTTGCAGAAAAATAAGGCATAACTTTATTTACTGACTCAGTAAGTGCTACTTAAATGCAATAGATGTTTTTCTTTATATCTGAGTTCCTTTGCAGAAGCTGCCAAAAATTGCTTTTTCCATTCAACTATGTTTTGTAAGGTTGTAATTTAAGAAAGTTTTAGAATTGTTTTTAGTATTCTGAAAGTGTAAAGCTTAGCGTGAAGAAGCCCAATTCCACTCGCCCCTGTGGAATACTAATTTACTACAAGATGAAGTAAAACTCTGGATGCAGATTATTATTATTAGACTAGTGATCACAGAAAACAATTATAAATTTGTTAATGACATAGGTTACAGCTGTCACTTTTTGCAAGATAACTCTAACTTCAAGTGTTAGTAAACTAAAAGATGGGATGACTACGATGAAGAATGGATATTTCAAAGATGTTTGAACACAAGAATTCATACCTGTTCCCATAAAGTCTAATGAACATTACTGGTGCTGCTACAGAAAAGCTGGAAAGGACTTTTTTTTTTTTTTTTAAACTTCTAACATGGCGATTGATTGAATTTTGAAATATTACTATATTTAGAACTGCTTAGGCAGCCCCATTTCTGTTCCAAATTACGAGCTATCTGATTAATCCTGGCAGTGGAAAATCTTTCATTCATGTGTTTAAGGAACAAAGGGAAGATAATCAGGAGCTACACCGAAGAAAAGGGACAGCCAAAATGTGGGAAACCCCAGACTGAAAGGGGGAGGGGAAGAAAGGAAACAAATTGTCACATAATAGAAAGAAATACATGTGCTGATGTAACACATGAGCCTGGCAGCACATGAGCTCCTGTGCATCGGAAGGATCAACAGGTCAAAGTTTCATCCTCCTCCTTCCAGGACAGTCTGTCAGAACTTGGTCACAGACAGGAGCTATTATGTCCAGAAACCAGCTAATGTAGCCTGAAAAACGAACCCCTAACTTTACAGGCCAGGTGCAGCATGGATTTGATGTGGCAAGACAGAAAGCAAAGTTATCATCATGGGCTTCAGAGTCACCTTTATACTGTCGGGTGATGCATTTATAGATCCAACATTGCTCTGACCCTGTGACACCATGCAGAAAGATGATGCACAGAAACTAACAGTTCAGGAAAACACATCTTTCTAAGGGAACAATTATTTTTGGCTATGATGGAGTTTGCTTATTTTTCCTTCTTCCAAATTGTGCTGAAGTATCAGGAATATAGAAATAAGAGAAAGAAGCTAGGGAGATTAGATCAACTCTAAACAGCAAGCAGGAACAGATTAGAAGATAAAGATAGGAGGAGATTTGAGTGAGAGCAACTACAAAAACAATAGCATTTGCAAAGGGATCATGCTGCAGAAAGAAATAAGCAAAATCAGAAATTTCAGGAAAGGACTTTAAACAACTGAGAACATGGTAGCAGAAATGTCAAGGAAAAAGATGTAAGAAAAAAAAAGGAGGAGGTTGTCAGTTTCTTACAGAGAAACAAGGTACATTTAAGTTATACATAAAGTAAAGCATTCTAATCTTAATGACATGTAAGCACTTTAATAGATGCCTAGGAACATTAGGGAACCTCTATTATTCAGAATTTTAAGAATATACTAAGCAAACACCTGTCAAGAATGACACAGACATTCTTAATCCTTTCTTGAGTAGGTGGAAAAACTAGAGGATTTCTTGAGGTCTTTTCCAGTCCCATGTTTCACGATTTCTATGCTTACACACCATACAGAAATTAAGAGGTTGCTAAAACAAGCAATCTTGAAGCCCTGGTGTTGCAAAAGCAAAATACACTAGTCAGAAAACTGAATTATTTCCAACAGTCAGATGCATCTCCTGTAATCTGCACATGGTACTGTTCTCTTTTTCCACTTCTATTGGCAGAAATGACACCCACACAACATGTGTCCAGGCAAACACAACAACCAATCTCCATTTTATTTAGCACGGTATGTACAGAACACATGGCACAAGGATTATGAAGAATTATCTCATTAAAAATTTATGATCTTTTCTGTTCAAACTGGTTTTGTCCACTGGGCTATTGCAAAGGGATGCACTATCCTTTTCTTTGTATTTGAAAGCACATGAGGAATGTGACATTGTATGTGGCAAGTACCTGTGATCCAAAACATGAATTAAGCAAGGTAGTCAGACAGCATATCATATCACACTATACAAGGCAAATTCTTATATCCTAATCTCTGCACATTCAGGAAACACTTGTGGTTAACACCATTCTGACATGTATTTTACAGTAATAGCTTAACCTACTAGAAATTATGTCAATTAATAATAACACTAAAAAATTAAAACTGATTCCAACTTACAAGAGTTCCTCAGGACTTGAAATTCAACTAAGACTGAAAGGCCAATTAAAATTAAAACTAACCCACATGAACATTAAGAACCACAAAACTACCCGTAACAGTTTGCCTTCCCTGATATTACGCTGATCACTCTACACTGTGATTGCACATCTTTTCCAGCAGCAGAAAGAGAACGTGGCTGGAGCACACAGCGTGAGCAAGCCAACAGACCACACAGAGCACCACTGCTGGCACAATTCACATTTTCTGGTGCAAAAACTCATGTCCAAAACATGACCATACCATTTGCCTGGCTTTTTATTTTCCTGCAACTCTGCTGCATGGTGGATGTTGACACAAATTCTGTCAGCTGGTGTCATGTGACAACTCTAATGGCATTATTTTCAAGCAGGGACATCCCTCACCCAAAAAAGAGGAGGGAGGAAGGGAGGGAGGGCCAGGGAAGGACGTGTGGGGTGCACAGCTCCCATGAAGACCCACTCATGCTCCTTACTCCCACTGGCTGCTCCTGCTTGTGATGAGGTTAGCCCAGACTGGGGCGTGCACTGCGCAGGGCACAGCCTGTTCAGCTCTGCACAGGGCAGTGGGTTGGTCCTCAGTGGGGTTTGCTTGGCAGGGGCAAGACCCTGATAATCACTGTAAGGTGAGGGAGGGCTACGACAGCAGTGCAGACAGGAGGCCTGTGGGTGCCAGAAAGGCAAAGGCACCGAGGGCACCACACAAGAGTATCTCATGTTCTGTCAGACCTGTGCACTACCTTACACTGAATTCAAAGAACGTACATGGACCAAATATTCTAAGGTTTTTCCTAGAATGGTTATTGCTTCTGAATGTTTAAGCAAAAATGTCTTTAGGATTAAAAGAAATAAGCAGCACTGCAAATGACAAACACCTTTCTTGTCCTCCTTAAAAACTGTTTTGATTTATTTTGTTAGCAGTTCTTCTTTTCATTCAAAATTGCAGAGGTTTGAAATGACAGCTTTCAAACTGTTCTTACTGAAAAGTACCCTTGGGGTAACACTGTGGAATTGGCTTTTATTTACCAAGCCAAAATGTAAGCTTTTCAGAGGGAACAATATTTTACTCTGTGTTTATGTAGCATTTAGAATAAAAATGCAGATTGTTGGAACATTCTGCCCTGTTGTCTTCTTGGATTACTCACGTGGACAAAGTCCACCTTGTACTTGGGTGATGATTCTTCAAAGCCTTAAAGCTGACATTAAACAGGCATTGGCAGGTCAGGAAACATGAGAGTTAACCTAACATGTACAGCTCTGACTCTGACCTCCAGTCATTCTGTCATTAATCACACGTGATTCCTCAGATATGGTAACAAAAAACCTATAACTACATACATAACATTCCACAAAAGCCAATGGTTCAAAAAATATATAGAAAGTACAAGTTTACTGTGTCTTTACTAAACAAGTAATAACTATCTTTTCTTTTCATACACAGGCCAGATAAACCTACAGTTTTGCCAGCCTCCTGATAAGCTCCTCATCTGTGCTCCTCTCAGCTGAGCCTCAGCAACATCAAAAGCAGAAACCTTGTCTAATACAGGAAGACAGAAATGCAGTGTTTCTATAGACATGTTAACACAGGTATTTCACGAGGTATGCAAATTAAGAACCGAATTATTTCAAATTAAAGTACTAGCCCCAAACCTGAAGCAGTAATCAATTTTGACTGCTAGAAGACTTTTAAACAGTACATACTGTAGAACTCTTACAAAATAAGGCAAAACTGCACTGCAAGAGATTTTCTTTAAAAAGATAAGTAACAGGTATCTTCCAAACTCACCGAAGTCACACAACTTCAGAACATCATTGTGGCTTATTAAGAGATTCTCTGGCTTGATATCTGAAGTATCAGAGTGGGTGGAAAGAAAAAAAGCTATTAACTTCTCTCAATTTTGGACTTTGTCAACAAATATTATTTCATTATAACTTATTTAGAGATATTCATGCAATCATAAATGAAGCATTACAAGAGCAACTGCTGAAACAGCTTCCAGCAATTCAGTTTGTGAACAGGCAGAATTAATTTTCTGCCTTTTGAAGTCTTCTAAAGTGTTTCCCAACAAAATATGGAAAGATAAAACGTGCTTACAGATATTCCTGGGCAGAAAACCAATATCCATATTTCATATTGCAAAATAAAAGAAAGGACTGATATTCAACTACCCAATTAACCAATAAAATATTAAGTATGTTGTGCTCAACATTTTCAGTTATAATGACCATCTGATCACCTCTTGTAATTTCTTTAGAAAAAGTGTCTTGCCCAGTTTTAAGCCCTTTTTTCATGCCCCTATTATACCCATGGTACATTTTTCAAATTACCTTTGGAAAATATTTTCAGAATCATACTGGTCTTAAATATAAAAAGCACACTACGTAAGGATTTCATCTTATTGGAAATACTAATTAAAAATACTCTTGCAAAGTCACAAAGCAAAATACAATTTTACTGAATCAGGATAAAGTAGATAAAACTAGATGAAGTAATTCATCAAGATGTGTACTCTAAGCACTTGAAGCTTAGGGAGAAAGTAAATACACACAGCTGAAACTCAAGGGAGCTTGGAGGAACTGCCTCAAGAAGTAAAACATGGGGGACCCAGTTTTTAGTTTTAGGCTATTTTTCTTCTAATATTCTATTATCAGATTCAAAAGTGAAATGAATGACCACCATGAAACATTTTTAAAAAATCCTTTTTCTTAGACAATGTCTATTCCTGCAGTTACAGTTTGCTGTGCTTATCACTTCCCAAAGACAGTGGACAGCAAACTTTTTATGTAGATGATTTTCATTTTAAAATGATTTGGAGCCATGCAGCAGACTTAAGACCCAGCCAAATTTACATTTTTTTTCTGTTGATAGAAAGCAATTGCTTATATTTATATTAAATGCAAATTACTTCAAGCTGTAACATGTTTCCCTTTAGAAAGGGCCTTATTCCATGTGGAGAAGTACACACTTACCTCTATGAACAATATCATTCTTATGGCACCAATGAATTGCTTTAATTAGCTGGTAGATGTAGCTTTTCACTTTTTCTGGTGGAACTCCATTTGGCATTTCTTCTAGCAATTCAAGCATATTCTAAATGTTTAAAAGACACATCATTTAAAAGAGCTGTACTCTAGCTGTTGGAAGGTAACATGCTTTCAGCCTTCTGAAGCAACATATTTGGGCTAAAGAGCTCAGCTATGGAAAATCAGTAGTTTAATATTCAGTGAGTGAATTTTAACCATAAGCATTCTCCCAGCTGTTTTCATTCTGGAGAAAACACTTGTGAAGACAATAATCCTAAAAGGTGAACCACAAATATACCATAAGTCCTTAAAAGACTGTCATCAAACCACTTTCCCTAGAACACCTAAAAAGTCATTTAGTTAAAAAACACTGCTTACACAGAAACACCAGGTCAGGTGTGTGGCCATACAAAAAGTTCAGCAAACCAAAGCATTTTGTAAATATTCAGCAATGATTTAACACACTGCTCTCTTCATTAGGTCAGTTCTGCCACTTTGACACTGAATCACCAACTGTATCTGTACATGCATGGGTGTAAAACAACACAAGCCTCTTAGTGCAAATGAAGTAACAGATATAAAAATGCCTCACAGGGGCATAAATAGAAACCTAGGGAGTATCCTACAGCTACAGATCAGTTACAGTGATCTTGGACATCTGGGCAGTACAGCAACTACAGCCATATCAACTATTTTGTGAATATAAATAGGAAAGAAAATTAACTTACTGTTTATACTAGTACATTTGAAAAAGAACACTTAGATGCCCATTATGTTAACAGATGTCTCTAATTTGGCACAATTAGAAGTACAATGAAGTTTGTGTGCTGATTTCTGAAATAACAATGGGCAGCAGCAGCCCACTTGAAGAGAGGAAAAAAAGTCTTATTTACTGAACACCAAAATAGCAGTATTTTGGCTATATTGCATTACACAGCTCATTTAATTATGAATCTGAGCATTTTTAGATTTCTCATTAAAAGTAAATTTACCTTGTCTTTGACAAACATTTTCTTTAGCTGTGAAGTAAAATTTTTGAGGTTTCTCTTGAAAGATGTTTTAATGAACAGCAGAGATTTTGATGATATTTGAAAACATTTCTAAGTTTTTCAGTTTGGGAGTAAATACTGGAACTTATGGGCTTGAGTGTGAGTTTTCTTACAAACACACTTCAGATCTGAGGAAAGGAATTTTCTGTTAAGAAACCATATTGATTTTAGTTAGATTCTTGTCCATACAGAAGACTGTGGATCTGGGTAAGTAAGTCAAGAAGTTAGTGTTACAAATACAAAACAAAATAACAGCATCAACACAGGAAGACATAATCCTACATGAAGACATGAACTAAGGGGATGATGAATAAAGGAGATTAGACTAAATGTGAATTTAAGTAATCTGGATTTCAGTATTGCAGAGTTAACATGCCCTGAAGGACACATAGTACTCATGACCAGTTAAACAAAAAAAATCAGTCTACTCCACCACATTTTATTTCATTCTTTCTACTTTTCCCTCATCCAAAGAATGCAGAAACATCCTGGTCTTCAAAGAAACTATGGGTGACACTACTTAAGATATCTGAAAATAAGAAATGTTCATTTACTTCAAAGTTTAACTGAAAAGAAAGGTGAACATTAATACAGAAATGACCTTACATACAAACTAGACATGATGCCTACCTTTATTACAAAATTCTTTTATTCTGATTTAAATAATGATAGATATTGCAGCCTGGTGTTTTTACTGATATTAACCAGTTTTTTAATATATACCCTTTATCAGATCAATTAAATATCTTTTACTTATGCTGCTCTTTCAACCCACTTCTACAGATAGTTTAGCCAAGTCAACTACAACAGAAAATTAAATATATGTTCTAAGTTGGTGTGTCAAAGACATTTCATGTCTCTGGAACAATTACAGTGAACATGGGTGAAACAAGTCAAGCTTTGAATGTTAGATCCCAGTAAGATCCACCACATTAGAAGTTGCTGATCTGCTGGTGTAAACCAAAACTGATTTCTGCCAAACTGTGGGCTAATAGAGCTCACCTCACATTATGTGGTCAAGTTATAAGACAAAGTAAGTTGTTCAACTTGACATAAAAGAGACAGCATTTAGGGTGAGAAATTTTTAGATGAGAGAAAATTGACTGCAGAGGACTAGCACTCAGCTAGACTGCAACACCACACTGGCAGGAAATTAAATGAAAATTTCAATCAGAAAAAACAGTATCTCATGAAGACTACAGACATATTTAAACCCGCATTTTCTTTTACTCTGTGTATCTGAATACCATCTAAGTGTTTCCATGAAGAAATGCCAAATGGTTAGAATTCAGAGGGAAGGTCTACCTTCATCAGGAAGGTTGCAAAAATTACAAAAGACCAATCTGTTCTAGGTTGTTTCTCCCTGGAAACAGATCAGGATGCTTGGCAGTTGTAGGCCAATCTAAGGAAATTTTGGAATAGTTTCAAAATGAGGTCAGGATTGGAGTTAATGACAGTGGTCTTTGCCAAATCCCTCTAAGCAACTATTGATAGTGGCCTTGTTACAGAAATACACAAACAAATCCTATTTTTAAAAGGGAAGGGTGGAGAAAGTTGAGAGAAATTCCAAGGTCAAAAGTCTATGATCTTGTTTCAAAAGACTACGTCAAGACTCATTACACAACATAACAGGACAGTTATCCAGCTTTACAATTAAACTGGATTAAAGAGTTCAGACGGAAATTTTTCTTCAAATCATATGTATTCCAGTCTGCATAATTTTTAACATGTTGGCATTCGGAAATGGAAGAATTTTTTAAAAGAAATACCAAGACATGACATAAAACCAACAGTAATCAGTGTTGCCGTCTCACAACATATTGTATTAATGTTTCTTCTGCTTCTCTTTAGAGATTAAGATAACTTAATTTTTTTTTTTTAAAAAGCAATTTTAAAGACATTTTTAGTAAGCTGATCATTTAACTGTGGCAAGGATACTACAAACTCAACTCACTTTTTCCACATATTCAAAAACTAAGTACAATTTTCCTCTTCTTCTGAAGGCTTCCTTCAGCTCCACAATGTTCTCCTGTTTCAAAGTGCGAAGCATTTTAAGCTCTCGTAAAGTGGTTTCTTTGACTTCTTCATTTTCTAGAGTGTGAAGTAAAAGTGACATAGTAAGCTGATTAAAAAACAAAACAAACCCTCCAAAAAAGCATTATAAAGATTTATTTTGAACCACTGATTAAATTCTCTGGTTTTAAACATTACAGAGAAAAAAAAGCTTATTTTCCAGTGTGGACTCTCTGTTGTTTGCATACTTCTGCATTGGAAGAGTGGTAAATGATGACTGTGCTTATCATACAACCCTCACAGACTTCCCATCACTACCATAAAGGTTTTCTGTGGCTGAGAAAGTCATAAGAAACAAATTGTTTGCATTTCTATCTTTTTTTTTATTATGAAGGGAACTAATATGCTTCAAAAAAACATTCATGTGTGTGCACATGCTATACTCCACAAATACACAACACACACATTAACCACTAGGAAGGTTGTCCTCAGCAGAAACACTGGAATGCAAAGCTCATGTTTCAACAACACCAAACAAATGTATTTGATTCTGAAATAATTTTATTTTCCAAAAGCCATGACAAATTTTAAGACTGAAGATTTTTAAGTTCTGTATGTTCCCCACATGGATTCAAAGGAAATTCAGCAATGCCAGACCAGTGTAACAGCCACAGGAGGCAGTAGAGTAAGCAAGATGCAACAAAGTAAGTAAGTTTGATGCAACAAAGTCTTGAATCTAATTTAAAGAGTCAATAAATTTAACTGTTTCATTAATTAAATATAATTTTAATTTAACTGATTTGACAATTTAATTGTCTGAAAGGTGTTCAAGAATGGAGGAGTGCTTCACTCATGCTTCCTATACTGCTTATCATTAAGGGGCTCTGAATTAAATAGGTTCTAAAGGATACTAGCAACCATATGTGAAGCAAACCTGACTATATTAGGTTTTATTTTTTGTTTAGTAAAGTGAAATCCACTAATTCAGTAAATTTGCTCATGCATATAGAAACAGTGTACTTAATCATTTAGAACTGTTATCTACAACAGAGAATTACTAAATGGGAAATGCTTGCATATATTCAAAGCTAAATCACATTTGCAGGTCGTGTACCACAAAGACAGTTAAGAGACAGAGGAAGAAGAAACAAGAAAGAGAAATTGTTTTCCCAAGGCAAAAGGCCAGAAGATGTTTGCAGGGGAGAGCGAATAACACTGGTCATGCAAACGCACTATTCATCATCAGAAGAGAAGGGGGAAAATAAAAAATTGAAGTGCAGCAGGAGGGAAAAGGAAAACAAAATACTATAATCACAAATGTTTTGATTAAAAAAATATATAATTTAGAGCAATCTAAATCTTTTCATTTTAAAACTGAGTGCTTGATGTTGGCTTGCATCAGCCTGATTGCATAATCTCATCTATAAAAAAGACAGTCACTTTCCAGCACATTTAGTATTCATAT